>CM009717.1:5458055-5515555 GCA_003047355.2 Amphiprion percula
GTATCCTACTCTCTAAGGTCATCATATATTTGTAGGGGCGATGTCTTGGTCAGTTCCAAAGATCATCAGAAAAATCTGTCTAATTCATTACCTTCAAAGACCTACTGGCCATTGATGGTATGAAAAATTCTATTTCCCTCTGAACTGTAATAAAGTGGAAATAAAAGCTGTGGAAATGTATCCATTCATGTCAAATTTGTATTTAAATACATTATTTGGGTGAATGCACTGAATTACTTTTCACCACAGCTCATTAAGTAGGCAGGAAATACACCAAGTGAACATAAAGTATTAAACAATGAAAGATTCTAATCACCAACGAGACAGACAGAGTCCCACTTTCATCCAGGAACCACCTAAAACAACAAAACAACATACAAAGTAGAATGGCCAGTGGTGTAAAGTTACTAAATGCATTTACTAGTGTGTAATTTAAGTGCATTTTTAAGTACTTCTCTTATCAATCCACTCCACTACATTTCAGAGGAAAATATTACACTTTCTACTGCACTTCATTCATCTCAATTGTTATTTTTTTCAAGAGTAAGATTTGACCCAATGGAAAATATAACAAGCTTTGAAAACACAATATATTGTTGAAGATAAACGCAGTAGTTTCCATTTTGGTGTCCTACAGAAAGCAGTGTGTAGTTGCACCGACATTTCAGACATCTATGAGTTGTTAACAGCTTCACCAGATTGTGATTTTAACCTCTAAATGGTGAACATCTCAGCAAAAGATCAGAGGAAAATTGTGGATCAGAACTTTGTTTTTGTTCTTTCCTCTCACCCTCAGACTTATCTGTCATTGTATAAAACTGGATATAAAGTAGTTCAAACTGGTTCCACCTGCAGCAGCTACAACATTCAGGGACTGAACTTTTGCTTCAATACATTTACTACATTATGCTGCTATATACATTTTAATGCAGTCATGGGTCATTTTTATTGTGGATGGCACTTACTGAATAATTACCGTTTAAATGACATAAGTAAAGACATGGAACTTATGGCAGAAGTGTCCTTGTTCATACTGCAAATTCAGCCTTAAGTTTCAAATTAATCATCTGTATGGTGAAATAAGTTAAACAACTATCTACACAGGTTTGGAGATGAATACCAGAATGTTACCAGGCTGTAATTAGTGAATATGAGGATGTGGGAGCTCACATTTAAAAGCTGTTTGATGGTGTTGTGTTGTTATGGACAAAAATAAATAATTATAAAAATCACTGCATATTCACTTGGCTTTTTGTGTCTATGATATCTAAGACATTGTCACACTTCATCGGAAAAGTGAGCAACTGTAGAACCCGTGGAGCTATTTGACCAAAATATGAAATGAAATTCTAAAAAAAATTAAATCAAATTTGCAACTTCACAATTCAAAAGGAAAAGGAACACTCAAGGACTTTGAATATAAAATATCATGAAATTAAAAGAAAATACTTTATCCATGAAGAAAAAATAAGTACTTCATATCAAATGGCTAGTTTTCCTTTTTTTTCATGATTTGGCTGCAGTATTTCAGCTTTATTATGTAAAAATCTTACTCATATTCCTCTAAATATTAAAACTATTTTACATCATCTATGCTCCTCTTGTCCAGCTGCTCTTCCTCCATCTCCTGGTCCCATCCTGCTCCAGATCGCTGAGGACCAGCAGCAGAAGGGGGACCTTCTGGTGGCACAAAGGCCTGACAGCAGGGAGCCACATCTGACCCCGGCCAGACAGCTCTTTAGCACAAAATTAGCCCGAGATGGACGTGCAACACAATCACATGCTGTCCATACCATCAAAGAGGAATTTGGGAATCTGTTGTTGCTTTTGCAGCTTCAGAGCCACAATTTATGAAATTTCACAGTCATTTCAGGAAAGACGGAGTTTAAAAATCTATTCAGGGTAAAGTTCCACTCATCTTTCAACATCGTTACTGCCTGCATATGAACATAGATCATGATTTAATGCTAATATTATGGCACATTTTAAGATAATTGTAGACAAAATAGCTTTGAGGATTCAGCGATTAATTCCTTCCCGAATAAAAACATTAACATCAAAATCTCTGCAGTCAGTCGTAACACCTCAGGTCATCTAGAAGGTTGTAGATTAATGAATCTCAGGACATGAAAAAGACTTTAAGGCTGCTGTTTTTTTTTCTTGAACTTGGACACAACATTCTGAAAGAAAGAAAAAACTCATTTGACAGCTATAACTGATTGTTATGATCTTCAGAAGTAGAAAAAGTCTGAAGACAAACAATGCATTATCTAAAAGATTTGCTTTTGTGTCTCACTTTACATTATTAGAGCACTGTAATATAGATGGGCAGGTGTTGCTGTGGTGCAATGGTTAACACTGTTTCTTCTGGGTTCAAACCTGCCTGTTGACTGGGACCTTTCCAGGTCAAGTTTGCGTATTTGTCCTGTGTTTACTCTGGGCCAGAAGATGTGCTGCTCTGAGTCTAAAATGGCTGCATAGGTGGGTGTGAGTGTTTGTATGTGTGTTTGTGTGAGTCCTGCGATGGACTGGTGATCAGTCAGGTTGTGTCCGGTCTCTGGGGTGATTCCAGTTAGACTCCATACCATCGCAACTTTCTGCAGGATGAAACGGGCCGACTGCAAATCATTTGAAGTTCATTCATCTCAGAAAGTACATTTCTTCTGCTGCCTTAAAACTGAAGTTACTGCACTTTGGTTTATTTAGTCAGCTTAAACTCTTCTTATAACTTGCAAAAGTGTAAATCTAGCTGTTACATCAACTAAACGTTAAATCAATGAGTCACATGGAACAAATAAAAGGAAGGCAAGTCTATCTGAAACCAACATCAAAGTTCACAAAATTTTTCTTTGTTTAACACTGAGAACTTACATAGATCAGGCATAACATTATGACCACCAGCCTAATATTGTGTTGGTCTCCCTTTAGCTGCCAAAACAGCCCTGACCCATCAAGGCATCGACTCCACTCGACCCCTGAAGGTGTACTGTGGTATCAGGCACCAAGATGTTAGCAGCAGATCTTTCAAGTCCTGTCAGTTGTGAGGTGGGGTTCTCATGGACCAGACTTGTTTGTCCAGCACATCCCAGAGACGATCTGGGGAATTTGGAGGCCACTTCAACATTTCAAACTCGTTGCTGGGCTAATCAAACCACTCCTGAACCATTGTTGCTTTGTGCATTATCCTGCTGAAAGATGCCACAGCAATCAAGGAATACCGTTTCCATGAAAGGGTTGTACATGGTCTGCAATAATGTTTAGGTAGGCAGTACATGCCAAAGCAACATCCACATGGATGGCAGGACCCAAGGGTTTCCAGCAGAACACTGATCAAAGCATCACACTGCCTCCACCGGCTTGCTTTCTTCCCAAGTGCCTTGTGTTCGTCAAGAAAGCAACACAAACACACCTGGCCATGCACGTGATGTAAAAGAAGACATGATTCATCAGACCAGGCCACCTTCTTCCATTGCTCCATGGTCCAGTTCTGGTGCTCATGTGCCCATTGTTGGTGGTTTAGGTGGTGAACAGGGATCAGCATGGGAGCCCTGACGAATCTGCAGCTATGCAGCCCCATATGCAACAAACTGTGATACACTGTGTATTCTGAAACTTTTCTATCAGAACCAGCAATAACTTCTTCAACAATTTGAGCAACTGTAACTCACCAGTTGGATCGGCCTTCCTGCCCACATGCATCACTGAGCCTTGGCCGCCCATGACCCTGTCGTCAGTTCACCACTGTTCCTTCCTTGGGCCACTTTTGATAGATACTGACAACTACAGATCGGGAACACCCCATAAGACCTGCAGTTTTGGAGATGCTCTGACAAGTTCATCTGGCCATCACAATCTGGCCCTTGTCAAACTGCCTCAAGTCCTTATGCTTGCCCATTTTTCCTGCTTCTAACAATCATCTTTGAGGACAAAATGTTCACTTGCTGCTTAATAGATTAAGCCCACGAACAGGTGCCATGATGAAGAGAAAGTCAGTGTTACTCTCTTCACCTGTCAGTGGCCATAATGTTATGCCTGATCGATGTACAGTCGAAGCTGCTGAAGTCATGTTTGATCAGAGTCAGGACACAATTTGTGAGGCTGCTCTCATTTATAGTGAGGCAAAGATTAAGTCCACAAATGTACAAAACTTTCTTCAGGCTCACAGTTGTTTCGATTATCATGGAAAAAAACAACCAAAACTTTACTGAACATGTATTAAAGACATGCAGCAAGTTGCCAACTTGTCTGTTTTCCTACTTCAACAAACACCAGTCTCTCATTTTCTTTCATGTAAATTAAATCAAACAAGTGAGTAGGTAAACTCTTGACTGTTCATTCATTCAACTCCTCATATGAAGTCAAAATGCATCAAATTCTAAGAACGCATGATTTCAAGTTCTGAAATGATCAGAAAATAACTCGACATTTAAAACTGAAAGTAAAAATTTCTGCCTGGGTTTAAACCACATCACAGAACTGGAACAGCTCTTTCAACAGTTTTTATTGACCCACTCTGCTGTTCTGGTGATTTTCGTCCTGACTGCTGCCCTCAACGCTGAATCAGAGAATCCTTATATGGCATCTTGAACAGTTCGTGGCCATAGACTGAAGTCATTGTCCTCATACTCACTTACTCACTTGTTGGGTCCCACGAGGTTCCATTTTGAACCCAATCTTGTTTTGTTGTATGTGCTGCCGTCTGGATCCATTATTAACAAATCTTAGATTTCTTTTCATTCATTTGGCGATAATATACACATTTATCAACATATGAAAAGAAACAGTCAAGATTCTCTGCTGCCCTTTCTGGACAGATCAAAAGTTTTAGAAATCACACATTATTTATTTTTGTACAGAACAAAGTGAAAAATGGAACTTGGACAAGGATGTTACTTGATTTGAATCCAGTATAACATCTTTTAGATATTTTAAAAGACAAATGTAGAACTTCTTTACTTCCAGTAAAGAATGACAACATCTCTGCAGACATTTGTGCAACACTGGTGTCCTCCATGCTGAGGATGATCGAGTCTGTCGGCTAATATAAGAATGAACTTAGGAATTTCAATTTATTAAATCCAAACTGTTGTTTTTTTAATGACATAAACTAAAAAATATTATCATGCAGCCCAGCTTTGACAAATATAAAACAGCATGAGATCTCACTTTGTTGTGCAGGTTGATTTTTGTTGCAAAACTTAAACAATCATCTACTCGATATATTAAAAACACCCAGAAAAGAGAACACAATGATAATAAGACTTTGTTTCAAACAGTTAAAGGTTTCATTTAAAAACAGACAGCAAAATTTGTCAGTGACAACACAATTCAAAAAACAAGCAAAGGAAACTATTTCATTTTGGGGTTAAAATTCGTCACACAAAGCCATGTATCAACATTTTATCAGCCAACTGGACTGAAGCAACCAACAAAAATGAACTGAGGGAATTGAATAATCTGTTTCTGTGGAGGTCCTGAAAAAGTTACAATACATAATGATTGATAATTACATAAAAAATCTTCTCATTCCAGCACTCACAAAGCAACGCTTCAAGTGTGTTACATCAAAGTCATCTGATGTGAACAAACTGTTCTGAAGCAAAGTGAAGTTGAGTTGAGTTGAATTTTTAACTTCAACTGTCTTATAGAAAGTGAAGCTTTATCTGGTATGAAACCAGTCAGGTCTGTTACTTCAACATTGTTACTGAATTGGAAACTGGTTTAATTTGTTTTTTTTTTTAAACAAAGAACCACCACAGAAATACAGACTGAAGTTGAACTGGATTGCAACCAATTTACATACACATGAACTGAAAATGAGAATTCCGAAAATAATTAAATCAAAAATTATGTTGACGTGTAAACTCATTTTCACAACATTAAATCTCAGCAACATCATCCCTTTCCACTCAGCTCCAGCAGAAACTGATAACCAATGAAATAAACTATTAGGCCGTTCCGCAGAAGTATGACGTCTCCAGTTGTCTCTTTCGTAAATGCAATGTGCTTCTGGAAGTCGCCATGCACCCATTGGACAGGTTGGCAGATTCTTCAAGATCCATGTGTCACAGACTGACATGCAATAAACTCACAGAAGCTACAAGACCTACTTTTACCCTGAATGATGTTAATGAATGTGTGTTCTACTAAGCTTTGTTCCCACCATTGTTCCAGGACGACAGCTTCTCACCTGTGTGAGTTCTCATGTGGCGAATCAGCTGCACACGTTGAGTGAAATTTTTCCTACATATTTCACAAGAAAATGGCTTCTCACCTGTGTGAATTCTCATGTGGACAGTCAGCATATAACGTCCACTGAAGTTTTTCCCACATGTTTCACAAGAATACGGCCTCTCACCTGTGTGAACTCTCATGTGGATAGTCAGCTGCCCACGTTGAGAGAAATTTTTCCCACACGTTTCACAAGAATATGGCTTCTCTCCTGTGTGAACTCTCATGTGGACAGTCAGATGACCAGCACAACTGAAACGTTTCCCACATGTTTCACAAGAATGTAGCTTGTCACCGCTGTGAATCTTCATATGGACTTTCTGCTGAGACCATGAACTTCTTCTGCGTGTATTGCAAGCATTTGGTTTTACAATTTTGTGGATTTGGTGATGTTTCTTGATTTGGTACTTATTCTGAAAGGTGTTTCCAAAAACATCACATCTGATAGATTTTCCACTTGTATCAACATCACAGTGATGTTCTGACAATGAAGACTTGGGTACATTGCAACTGCTATGACTCTTTGGCTTCAGCACTGCATTTCTAGTTGACCCTGAGTCTACATGCTCGCTTCCCTCCTGATGTGGGCTCTCAGCTACTGGTGAATTGTAAGAGAGGAGGTGGTTGCTGTTTGGTTCTAGTTCACTGAGGTCATTGTCCATATCAGTTGAAGTCGATAGAAAAGTGTCAGTTGCTTGCTTCAATACAATCTGCTTTCCCTGCTGACTGGTGCAGAGTTCCTCCTCTTCCTCTTTTATCTCTGGAGGTTCTGCCTCTTTCTGGTCCAGACTAACCTTCTTCTCCTGGTTACAGAGCTGCTGATTAGCGAGACCATTCCCCTCTTTATGGACATCTTGATGTTGGTGGTCTGAAGGGACAATAAGGCACATGAAAAAAGTTATTAACATGATGAGAAGGAAACAAACATCTGAGAGAAGACCTTTAATCTCCTGACCACCAGAACGGTCAGATTGTTTTTAATGTGTATTGTCTATATATGAAAATATTGGTTTGAACAGTGTCCTTGAGTGTTGAGAAAGGCACTTTCAAATAGAATTTATTACTATTATTATTATTATGAGGAAACAAACATCTGAGAGAAGACCTTTAATCCTCTCACCCCCAAGCCCTGTCTGGGCAGTCACATGTTTCCTCACAGTGTGCTCGTCCTTAACAGCAATATAAAGTCTTGCACCTCTGTGGAAACAGCACAACCATGACTAGAAGTAGAGAAATTTCTGAAATTATACCTGTGTAGAATAGCACAGTGCTGGCATAAATCTAAAAAAACAAACAAAAATGAAACAACGGCAGATGTACCCAGGCAACGGCGAGGCCGCAAATGGACATTTCAATTAAATGTCAATGAGTTAAGATCCAACAGCAGAATTTCTGTCAGAAAATAAATGTAACTCAGAGCTCTAATTAGAATCTTACATTAGTCACATTCCTGTGTTAGTTCATTAAGACAATCATAGTTTTACATACCAATTCTGTGTAACATTATGCTTGGTTTCCAGATCATATCAACCTGCCTGCGCCGATAATCGATGTCTTCATCCAACTGACCGAATCTTTTATCAGAAAGTCCAAATATTTCTCCAGATATTTCTTCACATTTGAAGTTGTGCTGAACCAGGATAACAGCCTCTTGCATCAGTACAAGATGCTCTCCCTCCTGACTGGTGCACAGTTCCTCCTGCTCCTCTTTCATCTGTGGAGGCTCTGGGTCCTCCTGGTCCACACTGGAGTTCCTCTCCTGGTTGCAGACATTCTGCTCAGCAAGAACATTCTCCTCCTGGACATGTTGCTGCAGATGGTCTAGAAGGCAAAATAACAAACAAAAAAAAGAGGTTGCTAAAGGTGATGATAGGCGACGCACAGCTGAGCTAATATTATTAATCGTCAGAAACCCAAGCACTGTCTGGACAGTTTTTGTTTCTGTCGCATTCTTCCTCACTGAGCTTATATGTCTGTGCAACATAAAATCCAGCACCTCTGTAGAAACAGCACAACCATGACAAGAACTACAGAGAACTCACAAATGTCTTCTGTGCAGTATGGAACAGTTTTGACATAAATTACAATTAAAATTGCTCTACTATACGGTTTGTGAGAAATGCTGCATTGATGTTATTGAGCTCATATGTTTCATTTTGCTGTCAGTCTCTTTTGTCATTTCCTGTCTTCTCTGTGTAAACACCATCCACAGGTCACCTGAAAACTTTTGTGAAGAATGTTTGTCATTTGTTTTTTGGTCTGTTGGACTTAGGAGCACTGATTTTTTTGGATTAATATGGTTCTGCTGCAAACAACGAGTTGTTGGTGAATTTTTGAATGAGACGAAGAATGGAGTCATTTCGATGAACCATATGTCAGACGACTAAGCGCAGAACCAACGGAAAGTTTAAGATCTGCTGATTCTTGCTGTTTTTAAAGATTCTGATCAGGGCTGCAACAACGAATCGATAAATAAAGTTTGTTTTTTTAAAATAACTCCACCTGCAGAGCAAGTTGAACAGAGTGAGGTGGCGGCAAAGCGAAAGTAAATTCAGAGTAATTTCAACCAAACATGACCGACACGGAGAAAACAGTCAGACCGAAATCCTCAAAAGTGTGGCAGCATTTCACGCTTCAACAAATGCGTAACATGCAAGCTTTACAAAAGTGATATGATGTACAGGAGCACCACGATGATGATGCAGCACCTGAAACGGAAACACGTTGGAGTCACCGATGAGGATGAAGGAGCTCAACAGCAGGTAAGTCACTACATTATCCTACGTTTGTTCTGTTTTTAAGTGAGGAAACGTAACGTTAGTCTCTCTGGTAGCTCTCCTGATGCTAGTGGTTGTTTGTTAGCTGATTAATGACAGTGACAGGGTGTGTGTGTGTGTGTGTGTGTGTGTGTGTGTGTGTGTGTGTGTGTGTGTGTGTGTGTGTGTGTGTGTGTGTGTGTGTGTGTGTGTGTGCGCACGCGTGTGAAACTTTTTATTTCACTTTAATCAGCTTAAGCAGGGTTTGAATATGGTTTATAAATAAACGTAACTTGCCCACAATGGTGATAATAATTTGAAGATTAAGGCTCAAGTTTTAATTTTCTCACAAAGTCTGAGTGAAGACACTGGTCTGTGTTGGAGTGAGGCAGGATGAACTGCATTTAGACCGGGGTTAAAGTAACTTATTTAGTATTTTTTATGGTGCTTGTCCTATCTATCTATCTATCTATCTATCTATCTATCTATCTATATGTGTGTGCGTGCGTACTTTGTGTTTTGCTCTTTGGACTACTTACTCGCCTTAACCTAATACTGCAAATAAAACAAGATAATTACTGAGTTGCTGTAAATTGTGCTATAATACATCCTCAAACTATACTATCTTTCTCATTTCATCAACAGCAAACAATGACAGGCTTCATGATGAGAAAGACATCATGTCCAACACAGCAAGCAGCTGTCCTGACTGAGAGCATCCTCAACATGATGGTCACTGACATGAGGCTTCTGTCGATGGTTGAAGATGAAGGCTTCGCTACAATGATCTTATTTGCTCTGTCAGGCCAAATCTTCTCTTTCTGAATAAAGTGGCGGAAATTAAAAATGTGTTGGTTTTTTTTTGTCCGATTCATCGATTAATCGGAAAAAATAATCGGCCGATTAATCGATTATTAAAATAATCGTTAGTTGCAGCCCTAATTCTGATAAATGGTGTAATTCGAGAGAGTTTCTCAAAAAGATATTCTACATGTTGGCTCATTTTGTTGGAAATAGACGTGGTCCTCTTCACTGAACAATTGCTTTTGGTTGTAATTTGCTATTATATCTTTGTGTTGAGCAGTATATAATTGGCCACCACAGTCCAACTATAAATAACTTGAGACAATGCTAGCTAGTTATGAAAGCTCAGACTTTACTAATCATATTAATTACATCACCCATGATCGAGGTTTTCACCTGCCTATGAAACATCTTCAGAAAGTAGCTGCGTCCTCAGTTTACAAAGATTTAACTGCAAGTCAACGTCACATATTGCTGAAAATGTTGTTGTTGTCCTTTCTGAAGGTTGAGGCATCGATCTGTCTCTGGGCTGTCCTGTGATGAACCGGTGATCCGCCCTGGGTGTCCACCACCTCCCACCCAATATAATTTGAGATAGGCTCTTGGCCTTGACCGTCCTGGATGAGACCAACAATGGTGGTGTCGTCTGCAAACTTCAGGAGCTTCCCAGAGGGGTGTGAGGAGGTGCAGTCATTAGTGAACAGGGAGAAGAACAGTGAAGAGAGAACACATCCCTGGCGGGGCGCTGGTGCTGATGGTGCAGGTGCTGGATGTGAAGCTGCCCAACCTCACAAGATGCTGTCTGTCCATCAGGAAGTTGGAGATCCACTGACAGGTGGGGGGGTGGGACAGACAGCTGGGTGAGTTTGGGTAGGAGGAGATCCGGGATGATTGTATTGAACGTCAAGCTGAAGTCCACAAACAGAATCCTTGTGTAGGTCTCTGGTCTGTCGAGGTGTTGCAGTATGTGATGCAGCTCCATGTTGACTGCATCATCCACAGACCCGTTTACTCAGTAAGCAAACTGCAGGGGGTACAGCAGAGGTCCAGAAATGTCCTTCAGGTGGGCCAACACTAGTCTCTCAACAGACTTCATGAACACAGATTTTGGAGCAACAGGTCTGTAGTCATTCAGTCCTGTGATCTTGGGTTTCTTGAGGACTGGGATGATGGTGGAGCGTTTGAAGCAGGAAGGAACCTCGCACAGCTCCAGTGATCTATTGAAGATCTGAGGGAACACAGGTGGCAGCTGGTCTACACAGGCTTTGAGGCAGGCAGGTGAGACTCGGTCTGGGCCTGCTGTCTTCCTGGTCTTTTGTTTCCTGATGAGCCGGCAGACGTCTTCTTCACAGATCTTGATTGCAGGTTAAGTGTCAGAAGGTAGGGGGTGCAGGGCTGCAGGAGGGGAGAGAGCTGGGACTGCAGGAGGTGTTGATGGCTGTGTGGGGGGATGGTCGGTGTGGGTGTGGGGTGTGAAGTCCTTTACAAACCTGCAGTAGAACTGGTTCAGGTTGTCAGCCAGTTGTTGGCTCCCTACAGAGGTGGGGGGTGGAGGCTTCTGGTTAGTGACATTCTTCAGACCTTTCCACACTGATGTAGGGTTGTTTGCTGAACAATGACTCTTCAGCTTCTCCAAGTAGCTCATCTTTGCTGTTCTGATCTCCTTTGTCAGTGTGTTTCTGGCCTGGTTGAACAACACTTTGTCCCCACTTCTGTAGGCCTCTTCTTTGGCCTGATGGAGCCATCTCAGTTTTGCAGTGAACCATGATTTCTCATTATGAAATATTAAATGAGTCCTGGTGGGAACACACAAGTCCTCACAGAAGCTGATGTAGAACGTCACATCGTCAGCCAGCTCTTCCAGGTTGTTAGGAGCAGCTTCAAAGACACTCCAATCCCTGCAGACAAAGCAGGCTTGCAGGTCAAGCTCTGCTTCTCTGGTCCATCTCTTCACTGTTTTCACCACAGGTTTAACAGATTTCAGTTTCTGCCTGTAGGCTGGGACGAGATGAACAAGGCAGTGGTCGGAGAGGCCTGCAGCTGCTCTGGGAACTCAACGATAGACATCTTTAATAGTGGTGTAGCAGTGGTCCAATGTGTTATTGTCTCTGGTGGGGCATGAAATATGTTGTCTGTATTTCGGCAGTTCATGGGTTAATTTTGTTCTTTTAAAATCTACTAATAAGAGAGTCTGGGTGTTGCTGCTCTGTGTCAGTGACCTGCTCAGCCAGGAGTTGCAGCATGTAGCTCACACAGGCGTCAGGAGGGATGTAAACACTGACCAGAATGAAAGAGGAAAACTCCCGCGGCGAATAAAAAGGTTTCCAGTTTGTGAGGAGCCCTTCCAAGTTGGAACAGCACAGCATCTTCAGAGTTGTCACAACTCTGCACCAACCTTTGTTCATGTAGAAACACAGTCCGCTGCCTCTTGTTTTCCCTGTAGCCTCCGTGGTGCAATATGCTCTGAACAGCTGGAAACCCAGCAGATATAGCGCACTGTCTGGGATGGTCCCGTTCAGTCAGGTTTCCGTGAAACACAGAGCCGCAGAGTTGGAAAAGTCTCTATTAATCCATGTCAGGAGCAGTCGTTCCTTAAACTGCTGTACTCTACTGTAAACTGTTTTATTAGTACTGCAGCTCATTTTATACGATACTACATTTATATTCCATCCCATTTATACTGTACAATAGTCTGGTTATCATGTAAACATGTTACACTGCTGTAACACCTGAGATCAATAAATATAAGTGTGTCATTTGAAATTGTCTGTCTTGCAGTGAACCTTTATCACTTCACTGTGATAAAATGATAGAAAGCAGATTGACTGCCGGTGTCCCACTGTTTCATTTGGATTTTGTTCTGTTTTACTCAGAAATGGTCACTTCTGAGTAATAATTGGAATACAATGACCTCAAAAACCTGGTGGCTGAAAAGAAGTTATTATTGTCATAAGGAATTGTTAAAGTCACGTTTTCCCACCAGGGATATGGCCAATTGTTCTGTGGTAATATTTTGTCATACTTACTGGTCAATTACTATGAACAATTGATCGGTTTGACAATCCCAACGAAGTATATAGTAATATATTTGCCAGTGTGTCAGAGTGAATGAGTTGGGTTTGACATGGAGGATGAGAAAAGCTAAAATGATGGAGACATAAATAGAGAGAGGAAAAGATTTTCTGTACATTTCATGTGTAATAAATCACCATATATTATCCATGTAAAATGTATACATGAATGAAGGAAAACGTCGCTTTCACACTTCATTAGGACAATTATTTATATTCAGTCACCAAAGTAAGTGAGCTGATGTTTTCCTGATTTCTTTGGGATTAGTATGAACCCTGAAATTTAAAGACCACCATGGAGTCGGTAGAGAAATGTGAAAGTTATCCTGCTGTTCATCCACACAAACCGCAGCTCCTCACTTTACTTCTATCAGCTCATTCAGACCATCACAGTTCCACAAACCTGTTGTGTGTAACTTTATCTCAGGTTTCCAGATGTTATCCAGCAGTCTGCGCTGACGATCGATCTCCTCCTCGTACTGGACGATGGTTTTCTCAAACTCTGTGAATATTTCTTCAGCAGCAGCAGTTAGTCGCTGGTTGATCAACTCTCTCAGATTCTGGACTGAACTCATCTTTAAGTGATAAAATATTAATCTGAGAAAAGACAAAACAACCGTCTGTAAAAACTTCCACACATCAGTACACGCTAGAAACGGTTTCAATGAGCTAACGTTAGCAACGGTTTGGCGTCACTTCCACCGGATGTTGTTTTTTTTTTTTTTTTTTTTAACCTTTTTAAGCCTTCAAATTAAAATGTTCTTTATCGATAGCTTTGCAGGAACGTTTTATTATTATTATTATTATTATTATTATTATTATTATTATTATTATTATTATTATTATTATTATTATTATTATTATTATTATTATTATTATTATTAAGGGTTAGGGTTAAAGTTAATAATAATAGTTCAAAGGTATGTTTCATTTTGTGTGTTTGCTTTGGGTTTTTTTTACTGTAAGTATTAATATTGTCCATCAGGGACAGTATACAGACTCAAAGTATGTGCTAACATAAAATTGAAATATGTACAATATTGTTAACCAGCACAAGTAATTGTGTTCCAACTCTAATAAACTGATGGAGATTTTCTTCTTCACTTCCTTTGAAACGTCCATAATAATTCAAATAATTACAAGACACTTGAAATACGAGGACCGTTCATGGTGCTGATTTTTGTTTCACACTAACCAAATAAAAATTAAGAACTTAAAACAAACCAGAGCAGTGGCGCACAGATAGACATCAGGTGGTGCTAGAGCACCTGCCCCCCTGCCGTCACGATCAAGCACCTGCTCTCTGCTTCTCAACTTTAAAAAAAAAAATTAAACACACACACAGACGCGCACACACAGGCACACACACACACACACACACACACACACACACACACACACACACACACACAGCAGCTGCACAGCCCTTATAGACTGCAGCCACCATCCAGGTAACACGGAAGTGAATCAAGTGTATTGTTCACGAGCCTCAGTTTCCGCACGGTGCATGTATTTGTCTCTGTTGTGAAGTAGCCTGTCTCATGCAGCGTTAAACAACTGTACCTAAATTAGCCAACTGCCTGCCTGCTGAACAAGCTCTACGCTACCCATAATAATAATCAATTACAGTTTTTCTCAATTGATAAGACACTGTTCCTGAAAAATAGCACACATTTCCCAACACACTGCACACTATTTTTTTTATTTGAACACAATTCACTAAGCACTGCACACTTGTGTCAAAAGCGCACTTTATTGTCAAAATCCGAGCTTTGTTTTCAAAATAAAGACACACGAAGCAAAACTAGGACACTGCACTGCAAAATACAAAACACTCTTCTGTCACTGTGTTTTCACATGAAGTGCAAAAGAATGATACAGTCCTCAAAAATGACAACTTAAACACAAATGCATCCTGAAAATGAATCAGACGGGGTCATTGCAGTGCCTGACTGTACATTATAAAATAAAAATCATGTTAGACAAAAACTACAGCACTGTATTGTACACAGTACAGTATGCAAATATTTACACCACGTCTGCATCAGTTCTTTCAGCCTGGTCAGACCACAGGACCTCATCAACATCACAAGCTATGTTTTCTCTGGAAAGAAGGACCTAGTGTGTCTGATCCAACCCTGACATGCACCAACAGAAACATCACCACATTCCAAGACCACTGATTGACAGAGATTTTCCCAAAGTATGGCTGCTGCTCATATACCTTCCACCTCCATGTAGAGAAGAATTCTTCTATAGAAAGAGAGAATATGGCAGCAGAAAAACCACAATAACTTGAGGGTTCATATGGAACCATCACCGAATCAATAGTCCTCTATGAAAAATAACATTGTCCCAGATGTATTCATGTGTATCATCAGAATCCAACTGAAAAACTCTCTGGAACAAACGCACACAAAACACAGAAAAAGTCAGTCATGTACACTTTCTGTAATTTTACTAGCACTTGTGAACCAGAATTATACATTAGATTTTTTACAGTATTCTCAGAACATTTCTGACTGCTTGTATTTTTCCAGTATAGACATGTCACTGAAGTGACAAACAACATTTACATTCATGTAAAGTAAACCACAGTAAACCTGAAACCATTTACTTTATGCACCATCCTTACCATCTGCTGACCTTAACAACAGATTACATTCTGAACAGCTAATTCTGTTTCCCAGCAGGTTTTATAGTGTGCAGTTCACTGGTAAAAGTGTTTTCAGTTCTGACCT
This sequence comes from Amphiprion percula, assembly GCA_003047355.2. Lineage (NCBI taxonomy): Eukaryota > Metazoa > Chordata > Actinopteri > Pomacentridae > Amphiprion > Amphiprion percula. Next base: position 5,473,659 of record CM009717.1, read on the forward strand.
GTTGTGTCTTAATTGTGACAGCAGCGTTGGAACAGTGTCCCAATTCTGCTTCCTCATGTTCACTTTTTGAAAAATGTGTGCTATGAGTGAAAAGTGTGTTCAAATGAGCAAAAAAACGTGTTCAGTCTTTTGCAAAAAGTGTGCAAGAGTTTTGAAAACTGTGTGCAAACCATGAATAGTGTCCAAAATTTGTCCTGTTTTTGAGAAATGTGTGCAGTCAGTTGGTGGCTGTGTGCAGTGAATGGAATTTAGTGTCTCATCAATTGAGAAAAACTGTAATCGACATAACGTGATGACAATGACCACACAACCAATGTTATTTGGCGAACTGGTACAGCATATGATCAGTATACTATAACTGAATAATTAGTTTGTGTAGGTTTATTATTGGCCTACATTAGGTAGAGGCAACACTTGCTGTGACTTATTTGCTAAATGACAAAAAGAAAAAGTAGGTTTCTGCCTTGTTGTAGCCTAATGTGAGGAATCAGTCTTGATATTGTTGATCTCTTTCAATTTACCAATCGCAGCATTCCTAGAAGGGGAAAGATCGAGAGAGACAAAGACAGGGAGCTACGGCAGGCCGCCCAGCGAAGCAGCTCTCTGCTCTTCTGGATTAAAAAACATCTAAGGAGGATGAGGAGACAGATCATGATCATGAAGAACAAAGGTCAGAGTCAAGATCAGAGTTATGTTAACTCATGTCTGTTCACGCCACTGAACCAGAGAACAACCAACAAAAACAAGTAAAGGAATTAATTCAAAGTTAACAAAAGAACAGAGTGAAGTGACAGGGACTGAACAAAGCAAAACTAAAAATATCAAACTACAACAATACTCCATTAACAGGAACATCTTTAACCCAAACCTAATTTAAGGAGCAGTAAGTATTATCAGCAACATGCAAATAAAATATTAAAAGTAAAATTGTCAGAAATTGGACTCTGTTTTACTAATATAAATTATGTATACTGGTGAGTTAATGATGCTGTTTGATTGGGAGCCAGTTTGAACTGCTTTATACTTGATGATGTTACTTTATATACTGCCAGGTTAATCAGCAATGTATCCTACTCTCTAAGGTCATCATATATTTGTAGGGGCGATGTCTTGGTCAGTTCCAAAGATCATCAGAAAAATCTGTCTAATTCATTACCTTCGAAGACCTACTGGCCATTGATGGTATGAAAAATTCTATTTCCCTCTGAACTGTAATAAAGTGGAAATAAAAGCTGTGGAAATGTATCCATTCATGTCAAATTTGTATTTAAATACATTATTTGGGTGAATGCACTGAGTTACTTTTCACCACAGCTCATTAAGTAGGCAGGAAATACACCAAGTGAACATAAAGTATTAAACAATGAAAGATTCTAATCACCAACGAGACAGACAGAGTCCCACTTTCATCCAGGAACCACCTAAAACAACAAAACAACATACAAAGTAGAATGGCCAGTGGTGTAAAGTTACTAAATGCATTTACTAGTGTGTAATTTAAGTGCATTTTTAAGTACTTCTCTTATCAATCCACTCCACTACATTTCAGAGGAAAATATTACACTTTCTACTGCACTTCATTCATCTCAATTGTTATTTTTTTCAAGAGTAAGATTTGACCCAATGGAAAATATAACAAGCTTTGAAAACACAATATATTGTTGAGATAAACGCAGTAGTTTCCATTTTGGTGTCCTACAGAAAGCAGTGTGTAGTTGCACCAACATTTCAGACATCTATGAGTTGTTAACAGCTTCACCAGATTGTGATTTTAACCTCTAAATGGTGAACATCTCAGCAAAAGATCAGAGGAAAATTGTGGATCAGAACTTTGTTTTTGTTCTTTCCTCTCACCCTCAGACTTATCTGTCATTGTATAAAACTGGATATAAAGTAGTTCAAACTGGTTCCACCTGCAGCAGCTACAACATTCAGGGACTGAACTTTTGCTTCAATACATTTACTACATTATGCTGCTATATACATTTTAATGCAGTCATGGGTTATTTTTATTGTGGATGGCACTTACTGAATAATTACCGTTTAAATGACATAAGTAAAGACATGGAACTTATGGCAGAAGTGTCCTTGTTCATACTGCAAATACAGCCTTAAGTTTCTTACACTTGGCTGTGATTTGGGTTCAGTCCTGCTTTGTTTAGCAGTTGTCTCCAGAGATTTTCAAAGTGGATTTCATCCATGGAGTCCATTATAGTCTGTGTAAAAGCATCAACTAAATCCACAGTTAAACTTGATTTATATGAACTTAGACTGATGAAAATAAAGCACAAACAGATGTTTATTTACATATTTACAGGTATTTGGTGTTTTTTTTTTACGGTCAATACATAAGGACAAAAAAACAAAAATCTTTATTGCTTCACAGGCAGAAATGTTAGATTTTTGCTTCAAATTAATCATCTGTATGGTGAAATAAGTTAAACAACTATCTACACAGGTTTGGAGATGAATACCAGAATGTTACCAGGCTGTAATTAGTGAATATGAGGATGTGGGAGCTGACATTTAAAAGCTGTTTGATGGTGTTGTGTCGTGTTTATATGGATAAAAATAAATAAATATAAAAATCACTGCATATTCACTTGGCTTTTTGGGTCTATGATATCTAAGACATTGTCACACTTCACTGGAAAAGTGAGCAACTGTAGAACCTGTGGAGCTATTTGATCAAAATATGAAATGAAATTCTAAAAAAAATTAAATCAAATTTGCAACTTCACAATTCAAAAGGAAAAGGAACACTCAAGGAATTTGAATATAAAATATCATGAAATTAAAAGAAAAGACTTTATCCATGAAGAAAAAATGACTACTTCACATCAAATAGCTAGTTTCCTTTTTTCATGATTTGGCTGCAATATTTCAGCTTTATTATGTAAAAATCTTACTCATATTCCTCTAAATATGAAAACTATTTTACGTCATCTATGCTCCTCTTGTCCAGCTGCTCTTCCTCCATCTCCTGGTCCCATCCTGCTCCAGATCGCTGAGGACCAGCAGCAGAAGGGGGACCTTCTGGTGGCACAAAGGCCTGACAGCAGGGAGCCACATCTGACCCCGGCCAGACAGCTCTTTAGCACAAAATTAGCCCGAGATGGACGTGCAACACAATCACATGCTGTCCATACCATCAAAGAGGAATTTGGGAATCTGTTGTTGCTTTTGCAGCTTCAGAGCCACAATTTATGAAATTTCATAATTTCAGGAAAGACGGAGTTTAAAAATCTATTCAGGGTAAAGTTCCACTCATTTTTCAACATCATTACTGCCTGCATATGAACATAGATCATGATTTAATGCTAATATTATGGCACATTTTAAGATAATTGTAGACAAAATAGCTTTGAGGATGCAGCGATTAATTCCTTCCTGAATAAAAACATTAACATCAAAATCTCTGCAGTCAGTCGTAACACCTCAGGTCATGTAGAAGGTTGTAGATTAATGAATCTCAGGACATGAAAAAGACTTTAAGGCTGCTGTTTTTTTTTTTCTTGAACTTTGACACAAGATTCTGAAAGAAAGAAAAAACTCTTTTGACAGCTATAACTGATTATGATCTTCAGAAGGAGAAAAAGTCTGAAGACAAACAATGCATCATCTATAAGATTTGCTTTTGTGTCTCACTTAACATTATTAGAGCACTGTAATATAGATGGGCAGGTGTTGCTGTGGTGCAATGGTTAACACTGTTTCTTCTGGGTTCAAACCTGCCTGTTGACTGGGACCTTTCCAGGTCAAGTTTGCGTATTTGTCCTGTGTTTACTCTGGGCCAGAAGATGTGCTGCTCTGAGTCTAAAATGGCTGCATAGGTGGGTGTGAGTGTTTGTATGTGTGTTTGTGAGTCCTGCGATGGACTGGTGATCAGTCAGGTTGTATCCGGTCTCTGGGGTGATTCCAGTTAGACTCCAGTCCATCAGAACTTTCTGCAGGATGAAACGGGCCGACTGCAAATCATTTGAAGTTCATTCATCTCAGAAAGTACATTTCTTCTGCTGCCTTAAAACTGAAGTTACTGCGCTTTGGTTTATTTAATCAGCTTAAACTCTTCTTATAACTTGCAAAAGTGTAAATCTAGCTGTGTTACATCAAGTGAACATTAAATCAATTAGTCACATAGAACAAATAAAAGGAAGGCAAGTCTATCTGAAACCAACATCAAAGGTCACAAAATTTTTCTTTCTTTAACACTGAGAACTTACATAGATCAGGCATAACATTATGACCACCAGCCTAATATTGTGATGGTCTCCCTTTAGCTGCCAAAACAGCCCTGACCCATCAAGGCATGGACTCCACTAGACCCCTGAAGGTGTACTGTGGTATCAGGCACCAAGATGTTAGCAGCAGATCTTTCAAGTCCTGTCAGTTGTGAGGTGGGGTTCTCATGGACCAGACTTGTTTGTCCAGCACATCCCAGAGACGATCTGGGGAATTTGGAGGCCACTTCAACACCTCAAACTCGTTGCTGTGCTAATCAAACCACTCCTGAACCATTGTTGCTTTGTGCATTATCCTGCTGAAAGAGGCCAAAGCAATCAAGGAATGCCGTTTCCATGAAAGGGTTGTACATGGTCTGCAATAATGTTTAGGTAGGCAGTACATGCCAAAGCAACATCCACATGGATGGCAGGACCCAAGGGTTCCCAGCAGAACACTGATCAAAGCATCACACTGCCTCCATCACCTTGCTTTCTTCCCTGGTGCCATGTGTTCCCCAGGAAAGCGACGCAAGAGATAATTGGAGATCATATACAAATTTATCATCACATGAAAAGAAAGTCAAGATTCTTTGCTGCCCTTTCTGGACAGGTCAAAAGTTTAAGAAATCACACATTATTTATTTATTTTATTTTTTACAGAACAAACTGAAAATTGGAATCTGGACAAGAATGTTACCTGATTTGAATCCAGTAGAACATCTTTTAGGTATTTTAAAAGACACATGTAGGTCAAAACAACCCCTCCAGTAAAGAAGAATGACAACATCTCTGCAGACATTTGTGCAACACTGGTGTCCTCCATGCTGAGGATGATCGAGTCTGTCGGCTAATATAAGAATGAACATAGGAATTTCAATTTATTAAATCCAAACTGTTGTTTTTTTAATGATATGAACTAAAAAAATATTATCATGCAGCCCAACTTTGACAAATATAAAACAGCATGAGATCTCACTTTGGTGTACAGGTTGATTTTTGTTGCAAAACTTAAACAATCATCTACTCGATATATTAAAAACACCCAGAAAAGAGAACACAATGATAATAAGACTTTGTTTCAAACAGTTAAAGGTTTCATTTAAAAACAGACAGCAAAATTTATCGGTGACAACAGAATTCAAAAAACAAGCAAAGGAAACTATTTCATTTTGGGGTTAAAATTCGTCACACAAAGCCATGTATCATCAAGATTTTATCAGCCAACCAGACTGAAGCTACCAACAAAAATGAACTCAGGGAATTGAATAATCTGTTTCTGTGGAGGTCCTGAAAAAGTACAATACATAATGATTGATAATTACATGAAAAATCTTCTCAGTACAGCACTCACAAAGCAACGCTTCAAGTGTGTTACATCAAAGTCATCTGATGTGAACAAACTGTTCTGAAGCAAATTGAAGTCTCTATGAGTTGAATTTTTAAATTCAACTGTCTTATAGAAAGCTGAAGCTTTATCTGATATGAAACCAGTCAGGTCTGTTACTTTCACATTGTACTGCATTGGAAACTGGTTTAATTTGTTTTTTTTTTTAAACAAAGAACCACCACAGAAATACAGACTGAAGTTGAACTGGAGCAACCAATTTACATACACATGAACTGAAAATGAGAATTCCGAAAATAATTACATCAAAAATTATGTTGATGTGTAAACTCATTTTCACATTAAATCTCAGCAACATCATCCCTTTCCACTCAGCTCCAGCAGAAACTGATAACCAATGAAATAAACTATAAGGCCGTTCCTCAGAAGTATGACGTCTCCAGTTGTCTCTTTCGTAAATGCAATGTGCTTCTGGAAGTCGCCATGCATCCATTGGACAGGTTGGCAGATTCTTAAAGATCCATGTGTCACAGACTGACATGCAATAAACTCAGAGAATCTACAAGACCTACTTTTACCCTGAACGATGTGAATGAATGCGTGTTCTACTGAGCTTTGCTCCCACCGTTGTTCCAGGACGACAGCTTTTCACCTGTGAGTTCTCATGTGCACAGTCAGCTGTCCACGTTGACTGAAATTTTTCCCACATGTTTCACAAGAATATGGCTTCTCACCTGTGTGAACTCTCATGTGGAGAGTCAGCTTATGACGTTCACTGAAGTTTTTCCCACATGTTTCACAAGAATACGGCCTCTCACCTGTGTGAACTCTCATGTGGACAGTCAGCTGCCCACGTTGACTGAAATTTTTCCCACATGTTTCACAAGAAAATGGCTTCTCACCTGTGTGAACTCTCATGTGCAGATTCAGCGTAGAACGTTCACTGAAGTTTTTCCCACATGTTTCACAAGAATACGGCCTCTCGCCTGTGTGAACTCTCATGTGGACAGTCAGATGACTACCACAACTGAAACATTTCCCACATGTTTCACAAGAATATGGCTTCTCTCCTGTGTGAACTCTCATGTGGACAGTCAGCTGCCCACGTTGAGAGAAATTTTTCCCACACGTTTCACAAGAATATGGCTTCTCTCCTGTGTGAACTCTCATGTGGACAGTCAGATGACTACCACAACTGAAACATTTCCCACATGTTTTACAAGAATGCAGCTTGTCACCAGTGTGAATCTTCATATGGACTTTCTGCTGAGACCATGAACGGAAACTTCTTCTGCGTCTATTGCAAGCATTTGGTTTTACACCTTTGTGAATTTGGTGATGTTTCTTGATTTGGTACTTATTCTTAAAGGTGTTTCCAAAAACATCACATCTGATAGATTTTCCACTTGTATCAACATCACAGTGATGTTCTGACAATGAAGACTTGGCTACATTGCAACTGCTATGACTCTTTGGCTTCAGCGCTGCATTTCTAGTTGAACGTGAGTCTACATGCTCGCTTCCCTCCTGATGTGGGGTCACGGTTACTGGTGAATTGTAAGAGAGGAGGTGGTTGCTGTTTGGTTCTAGTTCACTGAGGTCATTGTCCATATCAGTTGAAGTCGATAGAAAAGTGTCAGTCGCTTGCTTCAGTACAATCTGCTTTCCCTGCTGACTGGTGCAGAGTTCCTCCTCTTCCTCTTTTATCTCTGGAGGTTCTGCCTCTTTCTGGTCCAGACTAACCTTCTTCTCCTGGTTACAGAGCTGTTGATTAGCGAGACCATTCCCCTCTTTACAGACATCTTGATGTTGGTGGTCTGAAGGGACAAGAAGGCAAATGAAAAAAGTTATTAACATGATGAGAAGGAAACAAACATCTGAGAGAAGACCTTTAATCTCCTGACCACCAGAAAGGACAGACTGTTTTTAATTTGTATTGTCTATATATGAAAATATTTGTTTGAACAGTGTCCTTCAGTGCCGAGAAAGGCGCCTTCAAATAGAATTTATTATTATTACTATTACCATTATTATTATTATTATTATTATTATTATTATTATTATTATTATTATTATTATTGTTATTATTATTATTATTATTATTATTATTATTATTATTATTATTATTATTATTATTATTATTAGCATTATTATGAGGAAACAAACATCTGAGAGAAGACCTTTAATCCTCTCACCCCCAAGCCCTGTCTGGGCAGTCACATGTTTCCTCACAGTGTGCTCATCCTTAACAGCAATATAAAGTCTTGCACCTCTGTGGAAACAGCACAACCATGACTAGAAGTAGAGAAGTTTCTGAAATTATACCTGTGTAGAACAGCACAGTGCTGGCATAAATCTAAAAAACAAACAAAATGAAACAACGGCAGATGCATCCAGGCAACGGCGAGGCCGCAAATGAACAGTTCAAGTAAATGTCAAGGAGTTAAGATCCAACAGCAGAATTTCTGTCGGAAAATAAATGTAACTCAGAGCTCTAATTAGAATCTTACATTAGTCACATTCCTATGTTAGTTCATTAAGACAATCATAGTTTTACATACCAACTCTGTGTAACATTATGCTTGGTTTCCAGATCATATCCACCTGCCTGCGCCGATAATCGATGTCTTCATCCAACTGGCCGAATCGTTTATCAGAAAGTCCAAATATTTCTCCAGATATTTCTTCACATTTGGAGTTGTGCTGAACCAGTGTATTAGCCTCTTGCATCAGTACAAGATGCTCTGCCTCCTGACTGGTGCACAGTTCCTCCTGCTCCTCTTTCATCTGTGGAGGCTCTGGGTCCTCCTGGTCCACACTGGAGTTCCTCTCCTGGTTGCAGACATTCTGCTCAGCAAGAACATTCTCCTCCTGGACATACTGCTGCAGACGGTCTAGAAGACAAAATAACAAACAAAAAAAGAGGTTGCTAAAGGTGATGATAGGTGACGCACAGCTGAGCTAATATTATTAATCCTCTGTAGCCCAAGCACTGTCTGGACAGTTTTTGTTTCTGTCACATTCTTCCTCACTGTGAGCTTATATTTCTGTGCAACATAAAATCCAGCACCTCTGTAGAAACAGCACAACCATGACAAGAACTACAGAGAACTCACAAATGTCTTCTGTGCAGTATGGAACAGTTTTGACATAAATTACAATTAAAATTGTTCTACTTCATACCGTTTGTGAGACATGCTGCATTGATGTTATTGAGCTGATATGTTTAATTTGTTGTCAGTCTCTTTTGTCATTTTCTGTCTTCTCTGTATAAACACCATCCACATGTCACCTGAAAACTTTTGTGAAGAATTTTTGTCATTCGACTGTTGGTCTGTTGGACTTAGGAGCACTGAGGTTGTGGATGTTGGGTGTTGCTCGGCTGATATAGCGCACTGTCTGGGATGGTCCCGTTCAGTCAGGTTTCCATGAAACACAGAGCCGCAGAGTTGGAAAAGTCTCTGTTAATCCATGTCAGGAGCAGTCATTCCTTCAACTGCTGTACTCTACTGTAAACTGTTTTATTAGTACTGCAGCTCATTTTATATGATACCACATTTATATTCCATCCTATTTATACTGTACAATAGTCTGGTAATCATGTAAACATGTTACACTGCTGTAACACCTGAGATCAATAAATATAATTGTGTCATTTGAAATTGTCTGTCTTGCAGTGAAACTTAATCATTTCACTGTGATAAAATGACAGAAAGCAGATTGACTGCCGGTGTCCCACTGTTTCATTTGGATTTTGTTCTGTTTTACTCAGAAATGGTCACTTCTGAGTAATAATTGGAATACAATGACCTCAAAAACCCGGTGGCTGAAAAGAAGTTATAATTGTCATAAGGAATTGTTAAAGTCACGTTTTCCCACCAGGGATATGGCCAATTGTTCTGTGGTAATATTTTGTCATACTTACTGGTCAATTACTATGAACAATTGATCAGTTAGTGCATCCCAACGAAGTATATAGTAATATATTTGCCAGTGTGTCACAGTGAATGAGTTGGGTTTGACATGGAGGACGATAAAAGCTAAAATGATGGGGCATAGATAAAAAAGGCAACTTTCACAAAGAAAAAGACTTTCTGTACATTTCATATGTATCAAATCACCATATATTATACATGAATGAAGGAAAGCGTCACTTTCACACTTCATTAGGACAATTATTTATATTCAGCCACCAAAGTGAGTTGATGTTTGCCTGATGTCTTTGGGATTATTATGAACCCTGAAATTTAAAGACCACCATGGAGTCGGTAGAGAAATGTGAAAGTTATCCTGCTGTTCATCCACACAAACCGCAGCTCCTCACTTTACTTCTATCAGCTCATTCAGACCATCACACTTCCACAAACCTGTTGTGTGTAACTTTATCTCAGGTTTCCAGATGTTATCCAGCAGTCTGCGCTGACGATCGATCTCCTCCTCGTACTGGACGATGGTTTTCTCAAACTCTATGAATATTTCTTCAGCAGCAGCAGTTAGTCGCTGGTTGATCAACTCTCTCAGATTCTGGACTGAATTCATCTTTAAGTGATAAAATATTAATCTGAGATAAGACAGAATAACTGTCTGTAAAAACTTCCACACATCAGTACACGTTAGCAGTTGTTTCAATGAGCTAACGTTAGCAACGGTTTGGCTTCACTTCCGCCGGATATTATTGTTTTTCTTAATCCGCCTTCAAATTAAAATGTTCTTTTTTGATCGCAGCTGGTTGAAGTAAAGTTGTCATGAAGAATAAGAATGCAAAGTAAGACAAATAAACATAAGAGATTATCCAAAATGCAAAAATCTCAAAGGGAATGTTTTGGGTTATTTTGTAATTATATTGTTCATCAGGGACAGTACACAGACTCAAATGATCTCTCTAACATAAAATGGAAATATGCACCATATTGTTCACCAAACAAGTAATTGTGTTCCAACAGTAACAAGCTAATGGAGATTTTCTGGTTTACTTTATCTCAAAGGTCCAAAATAATTCAATTACTTAGAAGACACTTGAAGAAAGCAAATATGGAGAACTAAATACAAATCAGAGAACAACCAACAAAAATGAATGAATAAAAATGACAAAGAAGGACAGAACGAAGTGACAGGGACTGAATAAAGCAAAAGGAGAAATACCAAACTACAACAATATTCCATTAAAAGGAACATGCTTATTCAAAAACCTAACTGAAGTAGTCCTAAGTATTTTGAGCAACATGCATATAAAATATCAAAAGTAATACTGCCAGAAAATGGATTCTGTCAATGTTTTACAAATAGAAATGATGTTTACTAGTGAGTTAATGATGCTGTTTGATTGGGAGCCAGTTTTACCCTCTTTTTATTTGATGCTGTTACTTTATAAACTGCCAGGTTAATCAGCAATGTATCCTACTCTCTAAGGTCATCATACGTTTGTAGAGGTGACATCCTGGACATATCTGAAGATCATTAGAAAGAAATAAAATCTAATTCATTACCTTTGAAGACCTGCTGACCTGAACTGGGTCAGAAAAAATCTATTTCTCTCTGAACTGCAATAAAGTGGAAATATTAATTTGTAGAAATTGATTCACTCAAGTCAAATTTGTATTTAAATACATTATGTGGGCAAATGCACTGAGTTACTTGCCACCACAACTCACTAAGTAGGAAGGCAACATATCTAGTGAACATGAAGTAATAAACAATAGAGATTCTAATCACCAATGAGTCTCACTTTCCTCCAGGAACTACTGAAAACAGCAAAACAAGATACAAACTGCAATCACTAGTAGAGTAAAGTTACTCAGTACATTTACTGCTGTGGACATGTCAGTGCATTTTTAAAGTACTTCTCTTATCTCTCTACTCCAGCACATTTCAGAGGAAATTATTGCATTTTCTTCTGTACTTCATTTATCTGAATCTTCATTTATCTGAATTGCTCTTGTTTAAGTGTAAGATTTGACCCAATGGAAAATATAACAAGCTTTGAAAACACAATATATTGTTGAAGATAAACGTAGTAGTTTCCATTTTGGAGTCCTACAGAAAGAGCAGTGTGTAGTTGCACCAACATTTCAGACATCTATGAGTTGTTAACAGCTTCACCAGATTGTGATTTTAATGTCTAAGTGGTGAACATCTCAGCAAAAGATCAGAGAAAAATTGTGGATCAGAACTTTGTTTTTGTTCTTTCCTCTCACCCTCAGACTTATCTGTCATTGTATAAAACTGGATATAAAGTAGTTCAACCTGATTCCACCTGCAGCAGCTACAACATTCAGGGACTGAACTTTTGCTTCAATACATTTACTACATTATGCTGCTATATACATTTTAATGCAGTCATGGGTCATTTTTATTGTGGATGGCACTTACTGAATAATTACCGTTTAAATGACATAAGTAAAGACATGGAACTTATGGCAGAAGTGTCCTTGTTCATACTGCAAATTCAGCCTTAAGTTTCTTACACTTGGCTGTGATTTGGGTTCAGTCCTGCTTTGTTTAGCAGTTGTCTCCAGAGATTTTCAAAGTGGATTTCATCCATGGAGTCCATTATAGTCTGTGTCAACTAAATCCACATACATATTAACAGTTGTTTTTTTTTGTTTTTTTTTTTTACTGTCTGTACATAATGACAATAATACAAAAATCTTTATTGCTTCACAGGCAGAAATGTAAGATTTTTGCTTCAAATAAATCATCTGTATGGTGAAACAAGTTAAACAACTATCTAACCAGGTTTGGAGATGAATACCAGAATGTTACAGGGCTGTAATTATTGGTAGAAAAAGTCTGAAGACAAACAATGCATTATCTATAAGATTTGCTTTTGTGTCTCACTTAACATTATTAGAGCACTGTAATATAGATGGGCAGGTGTTGCTGTGGTGCAATGGTTAACACTGTTTCTTCTGGGTTCAAACCTGCCTGTTGACTGGGACCTTTCCAGGTCAAGTTTGCGTATTTGTCCTGTGTTTACTCTGGGCCAGAAGATGTGCTGCTCTGAGTCTAAAATGGCTGCATAGGTGGGTGTGAGTGTTTGTATGTGTGTTTGTGTGAGTCCTGCGATGGACTGGTGATCAGTCAGGTTGTGTCCGGTCTCTGGGGTGATTCCAGTTAGACTCCAGTCCATCGCAACTTTCTGCAGGATGAAACGGGCCGACTGCAAATCATTTGAAGTTCATTCATCTCAGAAAGTACATTTCTTCTGCTGCCTTAAAACTGAAGTTACTGCACTTTGGTCTATTTAATCAGCTTAAACTCATCTTATAACTTGCAGAAGTGTAAATCAAGGGCAAATCTTTGTTCTGCCAAGTCCTCAACCCAAAACGGCAGAATCCACACATTAAAAGCACATCTTCATTGCTACTTTAAATGTGCCCTATGTTGTGTTTTTTTTAATTAAATATCCACTGCTCTTCAATACTAGATTTTCACACAAATGGCACGTGGAAAATACAAAAGCAGTAAGTAAATTTCTAATTGCATTATTTTTTAGAGAGGAAAAATAAAGACAACATATAATAGACATTATTCCATATCCACACTATAGTTTAACCGATTGTGAAGTGACTGAACAAAAAGCAGATAAACTGTTGTCTACTGTTGTAGAGGAAAACGATGTTAAATTAGGTTTAAAAATATTCTCTTTAGACATTAATGACACCACAAAAGGTCACTACTGGTTCCAATATGATGCTCAGTCATAATTTATTAATCTATTTTAAATATCTTTTGCATTTCTATGAGTTTAGTCGTGATTCAATGTATTTTCTCTCACACTAGAAGCACAGGAAACAAAAGAAATTGTCACATAAATACAATCATCTTGTCAAAAAAGCTTTATATGCTGACTCCTGAGGCTATTCCTGATAATGTATGTGAATATGGCTGAGCGTAACCAGACTCTTTATTATTTTTTATAGGGATTTTGTTGTATTGAAGCACATTTGCAATTCTGATTTACACAGTTCAGTTTTACATTTTTACTAATTACTGCTTACAGTCAGCTGGTAAACCTGGGATTAGGATTATTTAAGTGACGCATTCATCCATCCATCCATCCATCCATCCATCCATCCATCCATCCATCCATCCATCCATCCATCCATCTTCTTCCATTGCTCTGTGGTCCAGTTCTGATGCTCACATGCCCAATGTTGGCATTTTCAGCAGTGCATAGGGGTCAGCATGGGAACCCTGGCTGGTCTGTGGCTATGCAGCCACATTTGAAACAAACTGCAATGCACTGTGTATTCTGACACCTTTCTGTCAGAACCAGCATTAATTTCTTCAGCAATATGAGCAACTGTAACTCACCAGTTGGATCGGAGCACATGGGCCAGCCTTCCTCCCCACGTGCATCAACGAGCTTTGGTCACCCATGACCCTGTTGCAGGTTCACCACTGTTCCATCCATCCATCCATTCATCCATCCATCCATCCATCCATGACACTGCAGATGTGCATGTATCCCGAATAGATCCTGTATTTATTGCTGTGTTGCATATTTAACTTGGTGTTAGATAGACCTGAACATAACACATTATCACAATAATGCAGGATCCTCTCTACTAAAATGAATGACAAACTATTTGAACTGGACAAGTTTTGCATGTATTACAAATGTTATCCAAAGAGGACAAACACCACATGTGGCTGCTTTACAGATGAAAGAAGAAAATTCTTTTTTTTTTAGCAGTGATATTAATTATTGACCTTGGAAACATCATTCTGACAGGAAAAAATTACTCTTTTCATAACTTTTGCTAATTCTTATGATCTTCAAAAGATCATAATCTTATGGGTTCTGAAGAAAAACAGTTCAGAACCCAAAAGATTGGATTTCGTCTTCGGGGAAAATTGAACTTTTTACAGAAATTTAATTTAACATTATTATAAATACTATAATATAGACGGGCAGGTATTGCTGTGGTGCAATGGTTAACACTGTTTCTTCTGGGTTCAAACCTGCTGGTCTGCTCGGACCTTTCTAAGTGAAGTTTACATGTTTGTCCTGTGTTCACTCTGGGTCAAAAGATGTTTTGTTCCGATTCTAAACTGGCTGTATAGGCGTGATTGTAATCATGAATGTTTGTATCTGGGGTATCAGATCTCTGTGTTGATTCCAGTTAGGCTCCAAACTATCACACCTTTCTGCAGGATAGAACATGCTAACTGTAAATCATTTGAAATTCATGGTTGGTGGGGCCCTCATGGATTGGACTTGTTTGTCCAGCACATCCCACAGATGCTGGATTAGATTGAAGACTGGGGAATTTGGAGGCCAAGTCAACATCTCTTCACCTGTCAGTGGTCATAATGTTTTGCATGATCGATGCATAGTCTAAGCTGCTGAAGTTGCTGAAGCCATTTTTGGTCAGAAACAGTACACAGAAAATTTGTGAAGCTGCTCTCAGTTACAGTGAGATAAATGATAACTCGACACGCGTACGAACTGGATTCAATACTAATCTTTTTTCATTTTCACAGTTGTTTTAATTATCATGGAAATAAACAACAAACCCCAGCTTCTGACTTTGTTGCTTGTTAACTAAATTAAACAAGTTAAGTAAGTCAACTCTTGGCTGTTCATTCATTCAACTCTTCATATGAAGTCCAGTTGGATACAGTTACAAGAATGCATGATTTCAAGTTAAATCTAAACTCTTATTTTTTGACCATATAAGACTGTTGAATATTATCACGCAGCCCAACTTTGACAAATACAAAATCGCATGTGATCTGAATTTTGATTTTTGTTGAAAACCTGGAGCAATCATCTGCCCGATATATTAGAAAGATCCAGAAAATGAAAAACAATGATAATAAGACTTTGCTTCAAACAGTTTATGGTTTCATTTAAAAACAGCAACATTTGTCAGTGACAACAGAATTCAAAAAACAAGCAAAGGAAACTACAAACTGTCTCTGTGTCTTACAGAAAGCTTAAGCATTATCTGATATGAAACCAGTCAGGTCTGTTACTTCCAGATGTTACTACATTGGAAACTGGTTTAACTGTATTTTCTATAAACACCCATCAGAGAAATATAGACTGAAGTGGAACTGGATTGCATCCAATTTACATCCACATGAACTTAACATGAGAATTATCAAAATAATTAAATCAAAACTTACGATACTGTTCAAAAGTTCGGAATCACACAGACAATTTCATGTTTTCCATGAAAACTTACATATTTATTCATATGCTAACATAAAGACAAAAGGTCTTTCTAATCATGAATTAGCCTTTCAACACCATTAGCTAACACAATGTAACATTAGAACACAGGAATAGTGGCTGTTGGAAATGTTCCTCTGTACCCCTATGGAGATATTTCATTAAAAAAAAATCAGCAGTTTCCAGCTAGAATAGTCATTTACCAGATAAACAATGTCTAGATTGTATTTCTGATTAAAATAATGCTTTATTGACAAAACTGACTTTCTTTCAAAAAATAAAGACATTTCTAAGAGACCCCACACTTTTGAACGGTAGTGTACATTCATGGGTAAACTCGTGTTCACTACATTAATTTAAACCAACATCATACCTTTCCATTTAGCTCTAGCATAAAATTAACTATTAACTTCTAACTATAGTCAGAAGTATAATGTCTCCAGTTGTCTTCCTTTCAAAATGCAACGTGCTTCTGTAAAAGTCGCTCTGTATCCACTGGACAGTTTAACAGATTTTAAAAGATCCATGTCTCACAGTATGCCATGCAATAAACTCACAGAATCATTGCTGAAGCGGTCTAAAGGCACTTAAACCTACAAGACCCACTTTTACCCTGAATGATGTGAATGAATGCCTGTTTTTTTCAAGCTTTGATTCCACCAATGTTCCATGACTACAGCTTCTCACTTGTGTGTGTTCTTATATGGGCAGTCAGCTTACCACGTTCACTGAAACTTTTCCCACATCTTTCACAAGAATATGGCTTCTCACCTGTGTGTGTTCTCATGTGGGACAACAAACCATGACCAAGAGCTCTCATGTGCACAGTCAGAATATTTCTTCTACTGAAACTTTTTCCGCAGGTTATACAAGAATGTGGCTTCTCACCTGTGTGAGCTCTCATGTGGGCAGTCAAATGACTGCTTTGAATGAAACTTTTTCCACAGGTTTCACAAGAATATGGCCTCTCACCTGTGTGAGTTCTCATGTGGACAGTCAGGTGAACACGCTCATTGAACCTTTTCCCACATCTTTCACAAGAAAATGGCTTCTCACCTGTGTGAGTTCTGATGTGGGAAGTCAGATGACTACTACAACTGAAACCTTTTCCACATGTTTTACAAGAATACAGTTTGTCACCTTTGTGAATTATCATATGGCCTTTCAGGTCAGACTGTAAATTTATTTTTTTTCCGCATGCATTGCAAGCATTTGGTTTTACACCTTTGTGGATTTGGTGATGTTTCTTCATTTGGTACTTATTCTTCAAGGTCTTTCCACAAACATCACATTTTAAAGACTTTCTACCTGTATCAGTATCACAGTGACTTCCTGACAATGAAGACTTGTCTACATTGTTACTGTGACTGCTCTCTCTGTTATGACTCTTCTTTGGCTTCAGCACTGCATTTCTAGTTGACCCAGAGTCTACATGCTTACTTCCCTCCTGATGTGGGCTCTCAGCTACTGGTGAATTGTAAGAGAGGAGCTGGTCCCTGTTTGGTTCTAGTTCACTGTGGTCACCGTCCTTATCAGCTGAAGTCAATAGAAAGGTATCAGTAGCTTGATTCAGTACAATCTGCTCTTTCTGCTGAGTGGTACAGAGTTCCTCCTGTTCCTTTGTAATCTGTGAAGGTTCTGGGTCTTTCTGGTCCAGGCTGGTGTGGAATTCCTTCTGCTCCTCTTTAATCTGTGGAGTCTCTGGGTCTTTCTGGTCCAGACTAAACTTGTTCTCCTGGTTACGGAGCTGCTGATGAGCAAGACCCTTTCCCTCTTTCCAGGCATCTTGATGTGGGTGGTCTGGGTGGTAGGGCACATGAAAAAAAGTTATTAACATGATGATAATATTCATTACCACCCAACTGAGAAACATAGATGGATTTCAAATTATGAGTCAAAACACATCTGTTCAAAATTGCATATTCCATCTGATGCCATTTGCCCTGTCTCTTGTATTGTTTTCACTGTTTTCAATGTATATTGTCTATCTATGAAAATGTTTGAACAGTGTCCTTGAGTGCTGAGAAAGGCAACTTCAAATAGAATTTATTATTACTATTATTATTATTATGAGGAAACAAACATCTGAGAGAAGACATTTAATCCTCTCACCCCCAAGCCCTGTCTGGGCAGTCACATGTTTCCTCACAGTGTGCTCATCCTTAACAGCAATATAAAGTCTTGCACCTCTGTGGAAACAGCACAACCATGACTAGAAGTAGAGAAAGTTCTGAAATTACACCTGTGTAGAACAGCACAGTGCTGGCATAAATCTAAAAAAAAAACCAAACAAAAACAAAACAATAGCAGAAGCGTTGATGTATCCAAGCAACAGCAAGGCCACAAATGGACGAGTTAAGATGCAACAGCGGAATTTCTATCAGAAAATAAATGTAACTCAGAATTCTAATTGGGATCTTACATTAGTCACATTCCTTTGTTAGTTCATTCAAGCAGTGTCTGATCAAATCGGTCTGATTCGAGGAAAATTTAATTCTGGCTGCAACAATTCATTTTTAGAACACAGTTGAAACTATGTAATTGCAAAATGCTTAAATACATTTCAGCATTTAATACCCTTCCAGTTTCTATTAACAGCATCATGCTGGTCCAGATGCTGCTGCTGAAGATGGAGCTGCTGATGTTCTGTCTGTGCAGTCTCCCAGCAGGCAGTAAGGATCTGGATTTCTTCAGATGTCTCCCCAATAAAATATTCCTTAAATGTTATTTTTAATGCACAGTAACAGTCATAAAAGTAGAACAAATTTGTACTACAGGTAATGAACACAAGGCAATAGTTTAGAAGTACACAGTGAGCGATCAAGTAAAATATCAACAATATAAAGCTATGAGCATGAACTTTAACTTCTTTCAAACCAATTTTTCTCTGAACAATAAAAAAAATACACTGTGAGGCTAAAGTGTGGCCGTTAGATGAACGTAAAACTACTACTACTACAGGGATATACCCTGTTTAACCGCCAGAGCCAGCAGCAGATTTCAAAAAGTCTTGTTGCGATAAGGCTGCTCTTGGCAGCTACAGTGAGCGCTGACCGCCCAGTCATAGTGTCAGGGCCTTCTCCCCGGTCCCTGCATCAGCCCCCAACTGACCTTCCTTTTTCTCCCTGTCCCTCCTTTTTCTGTTTCTCCCCGTTCTACCTCTTCATTCTCCCTCTCTCTATTCCACCTACCTCACTCTCTTTCTCCTGTGCCACTTCCTGCATGGCTGTAACCAATTATTCCCTCATCAGCAGTAACTCCAGGCAGCAGTGGGCGCTCTGGTCTCGTCACCTCTGCATTAAAAGCCGGCTTCACACTCCACTCCCTGCCAAAAGGGAGCTTCTGCTCATGCAGTTAGTAACTGGCTGCTGCAGTTTTTTTTTTTTACTGTTTGCATGCACTTTGCTGTAATTCGAGTATCTTTTCCCTGCAGTTCTGCAGGTCACGCTGCCTGTGCATTCTGCTGGAACCGTCCTGCCAAGCCTCTGGAAAAATCCTGCCAAGCCTCTGTAGTATCCTGCCATGCTCTCCTCCTAAACAGCGTAACGGCTTCCACTTGGCCCAACTCCGACTTGCTACTGCCACTCTCCACCGCGAACTCCCTCCGTCCAGCAGTGACACCTCGCCGGTCCCTGGAAACCAGCTGCCCACCTCCTTCCAGTGAGTTTAGTTTAGTTTCTCCCTCACCCTCTTTAGTTACTTCTGGCTAGTCTCTATTTCTCGCTTTAGTCCTAGTTAGTTCCCTCACTCAATTTGGTTCTTCCTGTTCTTTTGTAATTAAAATTCTGTTACCCCTGTAACCGGTCTCTGTCATGCTGTGTGCTCTCTGCTTGGGTTCTCATCCATGCTGTGACACATAGCTCTCAAACCTGGACGCTCACATCTCTGAAACAGTTGGAGCACAGTTTTAATCAGGCTTTATTTAGATAAACTGAACACGGATTTGACATTTACACTTTGAGGTGTTTCTCGCCTGAAATAATCTGAAAACTACATTTTGTGCTGCAATAACAGCAGTAATCCCAAAATTACTTATGTCACCTCTGAAAGTTTTCTCCTCAGCCTTTGCCGCTGGTCTGCGAGAAATGCATTATAAGTTATTTGGCTGCCCCAAGTCCACACAAGTCTGGTCTGATGCATCCTCGATAATGTGGGGGGAGCGAGAACATATCAGGATATTCTTGGCCAGATGCATTCTTTGAATTGGAACAGTACTTGGTCTCCGACTGATGACGTTTCACAAGTACGTGAGAACGCAAGTATGGACAAGTATGCATGTTGAGAAATGGCCCAGACAGACACCCCAGGAAGTATCTACCAGGCAGGGGCCCTGCAGAAGATGTGGAGACACAAAAGGGCATAGCCTACAGCAATGTCCAGCTAAGGAAGCAACATGTAATAAATGCAGAAAAAAAGAGGACATTATGCCACAGTGTGTAAAACAAAACATACGTGTGAGATGAATGTTGCTACAGCAACAGAGGACTCTGATGTCTATGAGGTCGTGTTTCTTGGCTCAGTGATGCAGGATGCAGACAGCAGTCCACAGATGACTGAAATAAAAATGGACAACTACAATACAGTATTCACCATCAGATGTGTCAGCAGTCCCTGAATCACTGTACACTAAAAGCCAGTTCAGCAGGTTGGTGAAGACCACAAAAATCCAGAAGAGCCCTGGAAGGATGCCTTTAGGAGTGAAAGGCAAGTTTAGAGCAACTCTTGTCAGAGGAAACAGAAGCGTGATGGAAGACATCGATGCTGTGGATAGATTGACCAGCCGACCCGCTCCCACTGCACTACAGCTGGTAGCTAGGTTGGATGGCATCAGCTTGGACTCTAACAAGACAGTAAAGCAGCAGTTCCTGAAGCTTTTCTCTGGACAAGGCGTGAGTAAAACATTGTACTAAAGCTTGGAGCAATGCCATCTCAACACCCAGGCGCATATCCCTACCTCTGCTACCAAAAGTTAAAGAGAAGCTGAATCGTACGGAGCAACAAGGGGTCATCTCAAGAGTGGAGGAACCCACTGAATGGTGTGTGCCAATGGTGGTGGTGTCCAAGCGCACGGGCAAGGTAAGAATATGCTGTGACATCACAGAACTAAACAAATCAGCTTTGAGAGAGAAGCATCTACTTCCTTTGGTAGAGCTTACTCTGGGTCAGCTTGCCAGTGCCAAAGTGTTCTCAAAACTGGACACCAATGCAGAGTTTTGGCAAATTCCGCTCTCAAAACACTCTTCTCTGCTGACCACATTCCTCACACCATTCGGGCGGTATTGCTACAATTGTCTGTGTTTTGTGATCTCACCAGCACCACAGCACTTTCAGAAGCTTATGCAGCGAATCCTGGAAGGACTGGAAGGTGTTCTGGGCCAGATAGATGAGGTACTCATTTGGGGAGTCATGCAGGAGGAGCATGACAAGAGGCAGCGGAAAATATTGTCTCGACTACAGGAAGCTGAAGTGACACTCAATGACAAGTGTGAGTTCTCCAAAAGCAGGATAAAGTTCCTTGGGCGGGTCATCAAGGAATCAGGGGTGAGTGCAGATCCCGACAAGGTGAGCGCCATGAAAGCCATGAAGGAACCTAGAAATGTCAGCGAAGTGGGATGTTTCCTGGGGATGACAAATCATCTGGGAAAATTCCGGGCCTCATCTCGCTGAGCAAACACGCCCACTCAGAGATCTGCTGAGGAAGTCAAACATGTGGATGTGGGGTTTACAGCAGCAGCAAGACTTCGACAAAATGAAGGAAGAGCTGACCACTCCCTCAGGGCTAGCACTATATGACCCAGATGCAGAAACACTAGTCTCACCTGACACATCATCATATGGGCTGGGAATGGTTCTCCTTCAGTGGCGAGACAATGCAGAATGGAGACCAGTGGTATCTTTTTCAAGGAGTCTAAGCAGCACCGAACAGCGATATGCTCAGATCGAAAAGGAGGCACTGGCCACTATATGGGCCTGCAAGAGGTTTGCAGAGTTTCTCATTGGGAAAACCTTTCACATCGAAACTGACCACAAACCTCTGGTTCCTCTGCTGGGCTCAAAGGGTCTTGAACTCCCACTGTGCATACAACGCCCGCACATGCAACTGATGTGGTTTTCTTACACCATAACGCATGTGGCCGGCAAAGATATTGCAAGTGTGGATGTGTTGTCAAGGAGACCACTGGACATTACAGCAGAAGGTCTACAAGAGGAAGAAATCAACCTATATGCTGACTCTGTCATAGCAAGCCTCCCTGCTTCTGAAAAGAGGCTCAGAGAAATCCAGATGCACCAAGACAAAGATGACATACCAAGGCAGCTCAAAAAGTTTTGTGAAGAAGGATGGCTGGACAAGTTTTCAATTGTGTTTCAGCCTTACCTGCCCTTCTTAGACAGCCATACAATTCAAAATAGTCAGTTACTCTTTGGCAGCAGGATTGTGATTCCATCATCACTCAGGGAAGACATACTATCCAAGTTGCGTGAGGGTCACCTAGGCATCACCAAGTGCAGGGAGAGAGCTAAACTGTCAGTCTTGTGGCCTGGTGTCAAGAAAGAGTTGACAAAATTAATACAAAACTGTGATATATGTGCCCATGAGAGAACCAACCTCAAAGAAACTATGTTGCCCACAGAAGTCCCACAAAGGCCTTGGTCTACTGTTGGAGCAGTTTCAGACTGACAACAAAAACCACTACTTCATTATTGTAGACTATTTCTCAAGATGTAGCCAAGCTGACATCCACAACGTCAGAAGGCCTGATAGCACACTTTAAGTCAATCTTTGCACTTCATGGAATACCTGGGTGGGCCATTCAGACAATGGACCCCAATTTGCATCTGAGTTATTCCAGAAGTTAGCATGGGATTGAAGTTTCAGTCATGTGACATCCAGTCCACACTTCCCACAGAGCAACGGGGAGGCAGAACGAGCAATAAGGACAATCAAAGGTCTCCTTAAGAAATCCAGTGATCCTTATCTTGCCCTCATGGCTTATCGTGCTGCTTCCTTGGCAAATGGACACAGTCCAGCTAAGTTACTCATGGGGAGGAAAATCAGAACACCACTTCCTGTTATTTCATCCTAGCTTAATCCAGCATGTGCAGACATGGAGAAACTGAAACAGTCAGAACTACGATACAAACTCAAACAGACACAAAACTACAAGGAAAGACATAGAGCACATGACATGCCACAACTGCAACCTGGTGATCATGTGTGGGTCAAGGACATGCTTGAGACAGGTACAGTAGTGTCTCCAGCTGACGCACCAAGATTATACATCATCAAGACACCGAGAAGTACACTTTAAAGAAACAGATTCTACCTCTCCCCAACCTCGGTGGTACCTGCGACATCTACCAACACATCAGACACATCACCAGAAAACATCTCTCCAGATGTAGACACTAAACAGGTCGCACCTGATGTCCAGTGTGACTCGAGTCAACAGTCTCCAGTGTGTGAGAGACGTAATCCTGCCAGAGTCAGGATGACTCCAACATATTTAAAAGACTGTGAGGTGAACATTGATGCTCGCTGAGAGAATAATGTGGCAGAATAATCCCCACACTCATATTAAGGGTTTGGGCAGTCTACCCCATCCCTTGTACGGACACACAGACACACACAGACACACACAGACACACACAGACACACACACACACACACAGACACACACAGACACAGACACAGACACAGACACACACACACACACACACACACACACACACACACACACACACACACACACACACACACACACACACACACACACACACACACACACTCTCTGTGTGGCCGCTCATACATCTCTTCAAGAAATGTATATTATTATGTATTACTGTTATTCAGAAAGGGAGATGTAGTGATAGGTCCCTATATACCATAGGAACTATTGGGCTATAATGTGTGAATGAGGGGCAATAAAGCTGCAGATGAGTGACACAACATGTGCACGAATGATTGGCTATCTTGAAGGTTTATTATTGTACCGAAAAACAATAGAACAATTAAGGCAATCATAGTTTTACATACCAATTCTGTGTAACATTATCCGTGGTTTCCAGATGGGATTCAGCTGCCTGCACTGATAATCAGTCTCTTCATCCAACTGGCTAAGTGGCTCATCAGAAACTCCAAATATTTCTCTGGATATTTCTTCACATTTGGAGTTGCACTGAACCAGGATAACAGCCTCTTGCATCAGTACAAGCAGCTCTCCCTCCTGACTGATGTACAGTTCCTCCTGCTCCTCTTTCATCTGTGGAGGCTCTGGGTCCTCCTGGTCCAGACTGGAGTTCCTCTCCTGGTTGCAGAGATTCTGCTCAGCAAGAACATTCTCCTCCTGGACATGTTGCTGCAGATGGTCTAGAAGGGAAAATGACAAAAGATAAAGGTAGCTTAAGTTGACGATAGGTGACGCACACCTGAGCCAATATTGTTAATCCTCTGAAGTCCAAGCACTGTCTGGACAGTTTTCCTCCTGTCACATTTTACCTCACTGTGGGCTTGTTTTTCAGTGCAATAGAAAATTCTGCATCATTGTGGAAACAGCACAACTATGACTTGAAGAAAACTCACAAATGCCTTCTTTGCAGTATGGCACAATTGTGATACAAGTTACAATTCTGCTTCATACCGCTACTCCATTCCTTAACTGGATGGCAGCACTTTGAGTGGGATTATTCTTTTCCCTAGAGGTAAATGACTCATGAGGCGAGAAAGGGACACTGCATTCTTTTTTGGCCCAAATAAAAAATTGAGAGCAGCGAGGTCATGTCAAGGTATTAAGAGAGCTGAGGAGCAGGAAGAGGGAGTGCCAGAAGAGTTGGAGGAAGATGGAGAAGAGGCAATGAAAGTCACAGAGAGGGACCATTCAGAGGAGCAGGATGAGGAAAACATGCAATGACAGAGAGAGGAACAACCAGAGGGACAGCAAGGGGATCAATGTGGATCAAGTACTGCACCATCAGGTTTGTCATGGAGAAAAGCCTGTTCATATTTGCATCAGTCATTGCTAATTATTATTAATTCACAGTACTGTGTGTTCATAAAATGTTGCTTTCTGCTGTAAATTCTTTTTATGTGTCAGACTATGTTTACTGTGCATCTTTCCATAGATTTTAGAAAGTCCAGGAATGATGTCCCAGTACACCGCAAGCTTAATATTTTCCCAACCTCTCTGATGTTGGTCAGGATAGCTTTAGGCCAGTTGAGGCATTTTTTGGAAAAATAAACGTTTGTTTGATTTTAAGAAAAAGCTAAATTAATTATTATATATTAATTATTATTAAATTATTATGATTAAACATGAGAACCACTTTGGTCCCCCCAGTAAAATCTGTCTAGAATCACCACTGCCTGTGATGATTTGCCCTGGGTGGAAATATCGTCTGGGATAGGCTCTACAGCTCATCTAAAACTATACCAAAGTTATATTCCATTAAATGTATACTGTACGATAGTCTCAACATATCACATACTTACTGGTTGAACACTATGAATAATTTACCAGTTACTACAAATAATTGACCAATTACTACAGACAATTGATCACTTTGTACGTCATGAGTAAGTATGCAGTAATATATTTGTCAGTGTGACAGAGTGAATGAGTTGGGTTTGACGTGGAGGACGAGAAAAGCTGAAATGTTGGGGACAAAGATAGAAAGGGAAACTTTCACAAAGAAAAAGACCTTCTGTACATTTCATGTGCATTTAATCACCATATATTATACATGGATGAAGGAAAACGTGGCTTTCACACTTCATTAGGACAATTATTTATATTCAGCCACCAAAGTGAGTTGATGTTTGCCTGATTTCTTTGGGATTATTATGAACCCTGAAATTTAAAGACCACCATGGAGTCGGTAGAGAAATGTGAAAGTTATCCTGCTGTTCATCCACACAAACCGCAGCTCCTCACTTTACTTCTATCAGCTCATTCAGACCATCACACTTCCACAAACCTGTTGTGTGTAACTTTATCTCAGGTTTCCAGATGTTATCCAGCAGTCTGCGCTGACGATTGATCTCCTCCTCGTACTGGACGATGGTTTTCTCAAACTCTGTGAATATTTCTTCAGCAGCAGCAGTTAGTCGCTCGTTGATCAACTCTCTCAGATTCTGGACTGAACTCATCTTTAAGTGATAAAATATTAATCCGAGACACGACAAAACAACTCTCTATTAAAACTGACACACATCAGTACACGTTAGAAACGTTTTCAATGAGCTAACGTTAGCAAGGGTTGGCGTCACTTCCGCCGGATGTTGTCTTTTTTTAACCTTTATCAGCCTTCAAATTAAAATGTTCATTTTACGATAGCAGCTGTTTGCAATTTAAAATAATAATAATGATAATAATGTTGAATGATTCAACGTAATGAAAGTAAAAGGACGACATTATATAAAATTCTTCAAAGGGACATGTTTTTTAAATTTTTTTAAAAAAAATTGAGTATTAATATTGTCCATCGGGGGACACTATACAAACTCAAATTATACTCCAACATAAAATGGATATATATACAATATTATAAACAAAAACAAGTAATTGTGCTCCAACAGTAGCAAAACTGATTGAGATTTTCTGCTTTATTCTTTTCAAAAGTCCAACACAATTCAAATACTTACAAGACACTTGAAATACGAGGACTGTTTATGACGCTGATTTTTGTTTCGCACTAAAAAAAAAACACTGAAAAGCTTAACACAAACCAGAGAACAACCAACAATAGTAAATATATATTATAAAAAATAACAGAGTGAAGTGACAGGGACTGAACAAAGCAAAAGTAAAAATACCAAACTCCAACAACACTTCATGACTAGGAACTTAATTTAAAGTAGCACTAAGTATTTTGAGCAACATGCACATAAAATGTTGAAAGTAATATTGCCAGAAAATGGACACTGTCAGTGTTTTACTCATATAAATGATGTTTACTAGTGAGTTAATGATGCTGTCTGATTGGGAGCCAGTTTAGCTGCTTTATACTCGATGCTGTTACTTTATGTACTGGCAGGTTAATCAGCAATGTCTCCTACTCTCTAAGGTCATCATATGTTTGTAGAGGTGACATCCTGGTCAATTCTGAAGATCGACAGAAAATACATTCTAATTCATTATCGTCGAACACCTACTGGACAGGGATGGTATGAAAAATTCTACTTCCCTCTGAACTGTTTTATTGTTTATTTACTTAGATCCCCATTAGCTACCATACAGACAGAAGCTATTCTTCCTGGGGTCTAAACTTCTCCACACAAACACAGTTGCGCCATGACAGGCAGACAAAAACAGGATGCACATACAACCAGACATTACATACTTTGACAAATAAAAATAACAACAAAACAACAGTCAAACAAAAATTAAATAATTCACACATTCAAATGACATAACAAAGAAATCTCAGGTAGCTCTACCTAACATCTAAAAATTCAGGTCTTATAGACATGCTTATTCAAACAATAACAAGCAAAAATAGCTAATGTAGCATTTAATTACATAATCTGAATACCCATTTTCTGATTATTCTTGAGTCAGTAGAAATAATCTCAACCTTTTGCAAAAGGTGCTCACATATAACTGTAAGTTCAAGAACTGTGGTAGTGAGTTCCATGCCACCATTGCCCTGTAGCGCACCGTCTTCTGTGACCGATTGGTTCTACAGGCAGGTAGAAAAAAACTCCCCTCATCTGCTTGACATTTTGAATACTGGTGAACATCCCTGAAAAAAGTGAGTTTATTATAGAGTATTTCTGGTGCTTTTGTGATCATAATTTTTCTAATAAATTTTATAAGGGAATAATGTACTCTTCTTTTTACATGCAGCCATGCCAATCGATGATGCATCTCCTCAATGCTTGTTCTGAAAGAACAACTCAGAACAAGCCGAGCAGCTTTATTTTGGGCCACCTGTAATTTATTAAAGTTTGATTCTGTTGTGGCTGACCAAATAATAGAACAATAATCTAAATGGCACAAAACTATTGATTCAACTAATATTTTCCTCACACTATATGGTATACATTTACTGCAACAGCGAACCATAGCCAAACTTTTACCAAATTTATTCAATATATATGTGATCTGATTATTCCACGAGAGCATATTATCCACCTTAACACCTAAAAGCTTAGCTTCAACAACTTGTTCAATGACTGAGCCTCCAATAGACACATTCAGCACAGGAGAATCTTTTAACTGACGGGGTGATCCTATTAAACATTTAGTTTTTTCGGCATTAATTACCAACCTATTTTCATTGATCCAATCCTCTATTACTTTTAACTCCTCATTCAGTCTGGTATTCAGGTTCATCAAGTTATGATCAGACACATAAATAGTTAAATCATCTGCGTACAAAATAATGGTGGCATTCTCCAAGATGAGAGGTAACTCATTTGTAAAAATGGAGAACAGCAGCGGACCAAGACAGCTCCCTTGTGGCACTCCACAAGAAAGGCTCCTTGACTCAGAATAGCTGCCATTGAAAAAAACAGTAAACTCTCTATTGCTAAGGTAACTTTTAACCCATTGAATAGCAGAGTTTTGGAACCCATAAGCTCTTAATTTTTCCAACAGTAAATCATGATCCAGTAAATCAAACGCTGCACTCATATCTAGTAATACAGTTCCAACTAATTTTTTGTCCTCAATATAATTCATCCAATCATCAGTCATCTGAGCCAAGGCTGTTGTTGTGGAGTGCCCGTTCTTATAAGCATGCTGCGACGAAGAATTCAGTCCATTTTTACAAAAGTATAAATTGATTTGGTCATATGCTATTTTCTCCATTATTTTACTCAAAATGGGCAAGATACTAACTGGTCTGCTGTTTTTCCCAGAAAAGGACTCTTTACTATTTTTAGGGAGAGGCACAATTTTGGCAACTTTCCATTTAACTGGACACCAACATTTTAGTAAACTTGTATTTATGATGTGACACACCGGAATTGAAATAACATCTGACACTAATTTCAGTAACCTTACATCAAGTTCATCCATACCTGCAGGTTTTACTTTCATTAATTTTAACGCATTACTACCATTACACTCACTCTATCAAAACTAAATGAGCATGATTTATTTTTCATAATATTATTTTTAATCGTACTATACCCTAAATTACTTTTTGGGTTTGAAATCATGTTCTTCTTTAAATTTCCTACTTTGTTTTTAAAATACTCACTTAAATATTTTGCGATATCTGCAGGTCTAGTCAAAAAAGAATGCTCTAATTCTAAAAATGATGGCACACATTTGGATTTTCTTCCAGTAACTCTGAACTGTAATAAAGTGGAAATATAAAGTTGTAGAAATGTATCCACTAAAGTCAAATTTGTATTGAAATACATCATTTGGGTAAATGCACTGACTTACTTACCACTGGAAGGAAATACATCAAGTGACCAAAAGGTATTAAACAATGAAAGATTGTAATTACCAATGAGACAGAGTCCCACTTTCATCCAGGAACCACTGAAAACAACAAAACAACATACAAACTGCAATCACTAGGGGTGTAAAGTTACTCAGTACATTTACTGCTGTGGACCATTAAGTGCATTTTTAAAGTTCTTCTCTTATCCGTCCATTCCACTGCATTTCAGAGGAAAATATTGTACTTTCTACTGCACTTAATGTATCTGAATTGTTCCATGATTGAAGAGTGAGATTCAATAATAAAATCTTGCGTGTGATTTACATTCTTTTGATTCCGTGTCTAGATTGTTTTATAAATTGACCATTTTTACACAAATACAACGTTCCATTAATTTCGTCCTAAATCTTGGATTGACTACAGGACTACAGCGTCTCACCTGTGTGAGTTCTCATGTGTCTAGTCAGATTACTGTTGTGACGGAAACTTTTTCCACAGGTTTTACAAGAATATGGCTTCTTACCTGTGTGAGTTCTCATGTGTTTAGTCAGACTACTACTGTGACTGAAACTTTTACCACATGCTTGACAAGAATATGGCCTCTCACCTGTGTGAGTTCTCATGTGGACAGTCAGATTACTATGTTCACTGAACCTTTTCCCACATCTGTCACAAAAATATGGCTTTTCACCTGTATGAGTTCTCATGTGGCTAGTCAGACATCTTTTGTGACTGAAACTTTGTCCGCAGGTTTTACAAGAATACGGCCTCTCACCTGTGTGAGTTCTCGTGTGCTCAGTCAGATTATTACGTTCACTGAACCTTTTCCCACATCTGTCACAAGAATATGGCTTTTCACCTGTATGAGTTCTCATGTGGCTAGTCAGATGACTGTTGTGACGGAAACTTTGTCCGCAGGTTTTACAAGAATATGGCTTCTCACCTGTGTGAGTTCTCATGTGGCTAGTCAGATGACTGTTGTGACGGAAACTTTGTCCGCAGGTTTGACAAGAATATGGCTTCTCACCTGTGTGAGTTCTCATGTGCGCAGTCAGATTATTTCTTTTACTGAAACTTTTTCCGCATGACTCACAGGAATATGGCTTTTCACCTGTGTGAGTTCTCATGTGCACAGTCAGATGAACTTTTTTACTGAAACTTTTTCCACAGGTTTTACAAGAATATGGCCTCTCACCTGTGTGAGTTCTCATGTGGACAGTCAGATGGCTGCTTTGACTGAAACTTTTTCCACAGGTGTTACAAGAATACGGCTTCTCACCTGTGTGGTGTTTCATGTGGACATATAGAACATCACTTCTGTTGAATTTTTTCCCACATCTGTCACAGCAAAACGCTTTCTCACTGTTGTGAGTTGTCATGTGGAACAACAAGTTTGTATTCCGAAAGAAACTTTTGCCACACGTCTCACAAGAATATGGCTTGTCACCTGTGTGAGCTCTCATGTGGACTTTCAGATGACTATTTTTGCTGAAACGTTTCCCACAGGTTTCACAAGAAAACCGTTTGTCACCTTTGTCAACTATCATATGGACTTTCAGGTCAGAGCGTAAATTACGTATTTTTCTGCATGCATTGTCAGCACTTGGTTTTGCACTGTTGTGGATTTGGTGATGTTTCTTCATTTGGGACTTATTCTTTAAGGTCTTTCCACAAACATCACATTTTAAAGACTTTCTACCTGTGTCTGTATCACAGTGACTTCCTGACAATGAAGACTTGTCTACATTGTTATTGTGACTGCTCTCTCTGTTATGACTCTTCTGTGGCTTCAGCGCTGCATTTCTAGTTGACCCTGAGTCTACATGCTTACTTCCCTCCTGATGTGGGCTCTCAGCTACTGGTGAATTGTAAGAGAGGAGCTGATCCCTGTTTGGTTCTAGTTCACTGTGATCACTGTCCTTATCAGCTGAAGTCAATAGAAAGGTATCAGTAGCTTGATTCAGTACAATCTGCTCTTTCTGCTGACCGGTACAGACTTCCTCTGGTTCCTCTGTAATCTGTGAAGGTTCTGGGTCTTTCTGGTCCAGGCTGGTGCAGAATTCCGTCACTTCCTCTTTAATCTGTGGAATCTCTGGGTCCTCCTGCTCCAGACGAAACTTCTTCTCCTGGTTATGGAGCTGCTGATGAGCAAGACCATTCCTCTCTTTCCAGACATCTTGATGTGGATGGTCTGAGTGGTAGGGCACATGATAAAAGTTATTAACATGACGATAAGGAAAGAAACATCTGAGAGAAGACATTAAGTCCTCTCACATTGTTCCTCACATTGGCTCATCCTCAACAGCAATATAAAGTCATACACCTCTGTGGAAACAGAACAAGCATGACTACAAGCAGAGAAATTTCCGAAATTACATTTCCGCAGAATGGCACAGTTCTGGCATGAAGAAAAAACAACAAACAAAAACAAAACAATGGCGGAAGCATTAATGTATCCATACAACAGCAAAGTGGCAAATAGAAAGTTCAAATAAAAGTCAACGACTTAAGATGCAAAAGCGGAATTTCTGTCTGAAAATAAATGTAACTCAGAGTTCGAATTAGGATCTTACATTCATCACATTCCTTTGCTAGTTCATTAAGACAATCATAGTTTTACATACCAATTCTGTGTAATATTATTCGTGGTTTCCAGAAGGGATCCAGCAGCCTGGGCTGATAATCAATCTCTTCATCCAACTGGCCGACTGGTTTATCAGACACTCCAGAAATTTCTCTGGATATTTCTACACAGTTGGATTTACACTGAACCAGTGTATCAGCCTCTTGCATCAGTGCAAGATGCTCTCCCTCCCCACTGGTGCACAGTTCCTCCTGTTCCTCTTTCATCTGTGAAGAATCTGGATCACCCTGGTCCACACTGGAGTTCCTCTCCTGGTTGCAGAGCTTCTGCTCAGCAAGAACATTCTCCTCCTGGACATGTTGCTGCAGAAGGTCTGGAGGGAAGAATGACAAAAGTAAAAGCTTGTTAAAGGTGGCGACGGCTGATGCACATCTGAGCTAATAACCCTCTGAAACCCAAGTACTGTCTGGGTAGATTTTGCTCCTGTCACATTTTTCCTCACTGTGGGGTTACTTTTCAGTGCAATATAAAATCCTGCACTTCTGTGGAAAAAGTACAACCATGACTAGAACTACAGAGAATTCACAAATGTTTTCTGAGCAGTATGAATATAATAGAGAATAGAATAGAATATACTTTATTCCTCCCACAAGAGGAAATTTGCAATGTCACAGTAGCTCAGTGACAATAAGAAAAATCAAGAAAACATAACTATAAATTAAAGACGTAACATATATACACTATATATGCAATATAAATAAGAAAAACTGAAGAAAACAAGGACACATAACACAAATTCATGAATATATACACAAATGAATTGCACAGTTGGCACATTGCACAGTTTGGACAGAAATTACAATTAAAATGGCTCCACTTCACACTGTTTTTGAGCCATGCTGCATTGATGTTATTCACCTGATACGTTTTATTTTGCTGTCAGTCTCTATTGTCATCTGCTGTCTTCTCCATGTAAACACGGTCTGCATGTCATCTGAAAACTTTTTTGAAGATTTGTTGTCATTTCACGTTTGGTCTGTTGCACTGAAGAGCACTGAATTGTTGTTTTTCTATGGATCTGGAGCAAACAGCATGGTTTTGGTGAATTTGTAATGACACATGCAGAACAGAGTCATTTCCATGAACTGCGTCGCAGGACTGACAGAAGATTGAAAATCCGCTGATTCATTCAGTTTTCAAGGTTTCTGATAAATGCTGCAATTCCAGAGAGTATTTTTAAAAAGAAAAGTTCTTGGCTAATTTTGGTGCAAATAGAAATGGTACTCGTTACTGAACAATTGCTTTTTGTTGTAATCTGCTATTACAGGGGGTCCTCGACTTATGTCGGAATTCCATTCCTACAACAGAACGTAACGCGATTTTCACCGTAAGTTGGAACTCACATATAAACAGAAGTACCTATGTCACTCACCTATGCTAACATAGAAGTAAAATCATGATCGAAGACATAAAAACACTGTACAGTTCGCTTCGCTTCCCAACTAGTTCCCGTGCCAAATTTGTTTTCACGTCACAAACACTGTACATCGGAATGATGGAACAAGACAAATAAATTTATGGGAGATGGCAACGTTGCCACGAAACCCCGTAGGTCGAGAATGTCGTTAACCAAGGACCTCCTGGATAACTTTGGGCTGAGCACTAAATAATTGGCCACCACAATCCAACTAGAAATAATCAGCAATAATGCTAGTTAGTTGTGACAGTTCCAACTATAGTAATCGGATCAATGAAATTACTCATAATCGAGGTTTTCACCTGCCTACGAAACATCTCCAAAAATTATCTGTGTCCTCAGTTTATGAGGATTTAAGAGCAAGTCAATGTAATATTTTGCTGAAAATGTTGTTGTTGTCCTTTCTGAAGGTTGAGGTATCAATCTGTCTCTGGGTTGTCCTGTGATGAACCAGTGATCCATCCTGGGTGTCCACTGCCTTCCACCCAATATTGATTGGGACAGGTTCTTGGCCCTGCTACTGTATAATTATCTATTTATTTATTTCATTGCTGTACTCTGCTGTAAACTGTTTTAATAGTACTACAGCTCATCTTATATCATGCCACACTTATAATCCATTCAATTTATAGAGTACGATAGTCTCGATATATCACACACTGGTCAAATACTAAGAATAACTGACCAGTTACTACAAATAATTGAGCAATTATTACAAATTCTTGATCAGTTAGATGGTTCCAAGTAAATATGTAGTAATATATTTGTCAGTGTGTCAGAGTGAATGAGTTGGGTTTGACGGGGAGGACGAGAAAAGCTAAAATGTTCAGTAAAGTTAGAAAGATATTCACAGATTCGGACTTCCGGCATCAATAACTCATGAGATATACATTGCAAAAACATAAAGAATGCCTCTTTCAAATCGTTGTAAGCTAGACAGTGTGCTACAGAACCAGTTTTATCAAAAGTCGCTGTCTTTCCAGCTGCAGAAATAACATTGATGTCTATGCGCAGCTGGCTGTGCCATGAGTGAACAGGGACCGTCTGCAAATTGCAAAACTGCTGGAACAGCAAAGAGAGACACTACACAAATATTCAATAACTGCACTCTTATGCATTGCAGTGTCAACAAAATCACTGGAGCCATCAACTGGCTCATACTGGTCATACTACAACTCTTTATTTGGTGCTAAATTAAAAATAAGAATTTTAATGAATTTTTATGAGTAATAAAATTCAATAACTTCATTCTTATACATAGTAGTGTCACCAAAATCATTGGAGCCATCAACTGGCTCATACTGGTCATACTACAACTCTTTATTTGGTGCTAAATTAAAAATAAGAATTTTAATGAATTTTTATGAGTAATAAAATTCAATAACTTCATTCTTATACAAAGTAGTGTCACCAAAATCATTGGAGCCATCAGTTGGCTTCTGCTGGTCATACTACAACTCTTGGTTTGATATTAAATATGAAAATCTGAATTTTAAGGAATCTTTATTCGTAATAAAATTCAATCGCTTGCCTCTTCTGTACTGTAGTGTCGCCAAATTCACTGGAGCCTTCAGTTGTGTCCTGACTGTCATACGACAATCCTTGGTTTGATATTGAATAGAAAATCTGAATTTTAAGGAATTTTTTGATCATTTTATTATTATTTTATTAGTAATAAAAATCAATAACTTCACTCTTATGTACTGTAGTGTCGCCAAAATCACTGGGGCCTTCAGCTGACTCCTACTGGTCATACTACAACACTTGGTTTGATATTAAATAAAAATTCTGAATTTTAAGGATTTTTTTTCTTATTTTCTTATTATTATATTAGTAATAAAGTTCAATAACTTCACTCTTATAAATTGTCACCAAATCACTGGAGCCATTAACTGGTTCTTGTTGATCATACTACAACTCTTGGTTTGATATTAAACACAAAACATGAATTTTAATGAATTTTTATTATTTTATTATTGTTTTATTAGTAATAAAATTCAATAACTTCACTCTTATACAGTGTAGTGTCACCAAAATCACTAGAACCTTCAATTGTCTCCTGCTGGCCAGACTACAACTCCTGGCTTGATATAAAATTTCATAATTTCATAATTTTAAGAATGTTTTTCTTATTTTTTCTGATTTAGTCAGAAATAAAATTTGATAACTTCACTCTTATGTACTGCAGTATCACCAGAATCACTGCAGCCATCAACTGAATCCTGCTGGTCATACTTGGATTGATACAAAATTTAAAAAAATCTGAATTTTAAGGGATTTTCATTTTTTTAAAAGTTCAACAACTTCCCTCTCATGTACTGCAGTTATACCAAAATCACCTGAGCCATCAATTGGATCTTGTTCATCATACTACAACTCTTCATTTGATATTAAAAACAAAATTTTGATTATTTTATTAGTAATTAAATTCAGTAACTTCACTCTTATGTACTGTAGTGTCACCAAAATCACTGGAGCCATCGACTGACTCCTCCTGGTCATGCTACAACTCTTGGTTTGATATTAAGTACAAAATCTGAATTTTAAGTAATTTTTATTGGTAATAAAATTCAATAACTTCATTCTGATGTACTGTAGTGTCACCAAAATCACCGGAGCCTTCAGTTGGCTCCAGTTGGTCATACTACAACGCTTGGTTTGATATAAAAACATTTTTTCAGAATTTTAAGTAATTTTTATCATTTTATTATTATTATTTTATTAGTAATACAATTCAATAACTGCTGCTTTAACAGGTTGTAACAGTAAACAGTGATCTCAGCTCCACTGGTCCCAACCGCGTTGACGTAGCTTTTTTTTTCATGTAGCCCGACAGCGCATGACTTTTAACCCTTTTAGCACTATAATACTCATTTCCTCATTTCCACTCATTTCCTCCCTCTCCCCACACGGCACTCAGTCATGACCGTAATGCATGTAATAGCACCAGAAAGCCCCGTTTCACAGCTTCCAGGGGCAGTTTGATGACTAAAATAGCACGAAGTAGCGAGGAGTTACAGTAATTTGAAATACACATGCGCCGCGGTGTCACCGGTGATCCCTGTGGTTTTAAAAGGGTTAAAATGAGAACGTCTCTTATTTCCAGTTATTTTGTCAAGTCCGAAATTTATAGAACAGCACAAATCTGATTTTACAGACGGCGTCGTCACATTGTTTATTTCCTGGTCAGTGGGTAAGGGGTCCTGAAAAGCCACGCCTACAAAACGTCTGCCTCAGACCCGCAGGTATCACCAGTTAATCTTGAACACCGGAAGTCCGAATCTGTGAATATCTTTCCAACTTTACCGAACTCATTTCATGTGTATTTAATCACCATATATCACACATGGATCAAGGAAAACGTGGCTTTCACACCTCATTAGGACAATTATTTATATTCAGCAACCAGAGTAAGTCAGGTGATGTTTTCCTGATTTCTTTGGGATTATTATGAACCCTGAAATTTAAAGACCACCATGGAGTCGGTAGAGAAATGTGAAAGTTATCCTGCTGTTCATCCACACAAACCGCAGCTCCTCACTTTACTTCTATCAGTTCATTCAGACCATCACAGTTCCACAAACCTGTTGTGTGTAACTTTATCTCAGGTTTCCAGATGTTATCCAGCAGTCTGCGCTGACGATCGATCTCCTCCTCGTACTGGACGATGGTTTTCTCAAACTCTGTGAATATTTCTTCAGCAGCAGCAGTTAGTCGCTCGTTGATCAACTCTCTCAGATTCTGGACTGAACTCATCTTTAAGTGATAAAATATTAATCCGAGACACGACAAAACAACTCTCTATTAAAACTGACACACATCAGTACACGTTAGAAACGTTTTCAATGAGCTAACGTTAGCAAGGGTTGGCTTCACTTCCGCCGGATGTTGTCTTTCGTTAACCTTTATCAGCCTTCGAAGAAAAATGTTCATTTTTCGATAGCAGCTGTTTTCAATTTAAAATAATAATAATGACAATAATGTTGAATGATTCAACGTAATGAAAGTAAAAGGACGACATTATATAAAATTCTCCAAAGGGACGTGTTTTTTTTTTAAAATTGAGTATTAATATTGTCCATCGGGGGACACTATACAAACTCAAATTATACTCCAACATAAAATGGATATATGTACAATATTATAAACAAAAACAAGTAATTGTGCTCCAACAGTGGCAAAACTGATTGAGATTTTCTGCTTTATTCTTTTCAAAAGTCCAACACAATTCAAATACTTACAAGACACTTGAAATACGAGGACTGTTTATGATGCTGATTTTTGTTTCGCACTAAAAAAAAAAAACACTGAAAAGCTTAACACAAACCAGAGAACAACCAACAATAATAAATATATATTATAAACAAATAACAGAGTGAAGTGAGAGGGACTGAATAAAGCAAAAGTAAAAATACCAAACTCCAACAACACTTCATGACTAGGAACTTAATTTAAGTAGCACTAAGTATTTTGAGCAACATGCACACAAAATGTTGAAAGTAATATTGCCAGAAAATGGACACTGTCAGTGTTTAGAAATAATGTTTACTAGTGAGTTAATGATGCTGTTTGATTGGGAGCCAGTTTAAACAGCTTTATACTTGATGCTGTTGCTTTATAAATTGGCAGGTTAATCAGCAATGCATCCTTCTCTCTAAGGTCTTCATACGGTTGTAGACGTGTCGTCCTGGTCAGTTCTGAAGATCATCAGAAAATATATTCTAATTCATTACCTTTCAACACCTGCTGGACAGGGATAGTATGAAAGACTCAATTTCCCTCTGAACTATAAAGTGGAAATATAAATATAAATATAATATAAGACTCACTGCTGCCCCTTTCTGGACACATCAAAACTTTTAAAAATCACGTTTTTTTCTTTTTTTAAAGACAATAAAAAAATTATGGATGGACCCTGGACAAGTATGTTGCTCGACTTGAAATGAAATGAGCTTTGAGGTATTTAAAAGACAAATCTAGAGCAACACAACCCTTCCAGTAAAGAGCGTCTCTGAAGGAGACCAGTGTCCTTCATGCGGAGGAGGATTGAGTCTGCCGGCTAATATAAAGTGAACATAGGAATTTCAATTTATTGAATCTAAACTTGTTTTTTTTTTCGTTGATCATATAAGACAGTTGAATATTATCATGCAGCCCAACTTTGACAAATATAAAACAGCATGTGATCTCACTTTTGTGTACAGGTTGATTTTTGTTGAAAACTTAAACAATCATCTGCCCGATATATTAAAAACACCCAGACAATGGAAAAGCAGGAGAATAAATGCTTGTTTCAAACAGTTTATTGTTAGATTTAAAAATAGAAAGATAAACTGAATACAGAATACGGGCAAAAGAAGACATTTTATATTGGCATTAAAATTTGTCACACAAAGCCATGTATCATCAACATTTTATCAGCCAACAAGACTGAAGTTACCAACAAAAATTAATGGAAGGAATTGAATAATCTGATCCTGTTCAGGTCCACAACAGGTACAGATTAAGATTCATCTCAGTACAGCACTCACACAGCAAAACTTCAGGTGTGTTATATCAAAGTAATCTGATCTGAACAAATTGTTCTGAAACTAAGTGAAGTCTCTATGAGTAGAACTTTCAAAATAAACTGTCTTATAAACAGCTGAAGCTATTACTTCCAGATTGAACTGAATTAGAAACTGGTTTAAATTCTTTTCTTGTTTTTTTTTTTTTTTTTTTTTTTTTACAAAGAACCACCACAGAAATACAGACTGAAGTTGAACTGGATTGCAACCAATTTACATACACATGAACTTAACATGAGAAATACGAAATTACATTCATGTGTAAACTCATTGTCAGTACATCAGAGCAACATCATATCCCTTTCCACTCAGCTCTAACAGAAATCCTTTTTGCATCCTACAAAAAGCATTGTGTAGTCGCACCAACTTTTCAGACGTCTATAAGTTGTTACCAGCTTCATAAAATTGGGATTTTTTACCTATGAACGGTGAACATCTCATCCAAAAATCTGAGAAAAATTGTGCATCAGAACTTTGTTTTTCTTCTTTCCTCTCTCACTCTCTCTGTCATTGTGTAAAAAACTGGATATAAAGTAGTTCAAACTAGCTCCACCTGCAGCAGCTAAAACATC
Organism: Amphiprion percula; assembly: GCA_003047355.2. Classification (NCBI taxonomy): domain Eukaryota; kingdom Metazoa; phylum Chordata; class Actinopteri; family Pomacentridae; genus Amphiprion; species Amphiprion percula. Next base: position 5,513,005 of record CM009717.1, read on the forward strand.
CAGGGACTGAACATTTTAACTAATTACTGCTCACAGTCAGCTGGTAAACCTGGGATTAGGATTATTTACATGACACCTCTTCCATCCATCCATCCATCCATCCATCCATCCATCCATCCATCTTCTTCCGTTGCTCTGTGGTCCAGTTCTGATGCACATTGTTGGTGGTTTCTGTGATGCACAGGGGTCATCATGGGAACCCTGACTGGTCTGCAGCTCTGCAACCCCATATCAAACAAACTGTGATGCATTGTGCATTCTGGCACCTTTCTGTCAGAACCAGCATCAACTTCTTCAGCAATTTGAGCAACACTAGCTCGTCTGTTGGATCGGACCACATGGGCCAACCTTCCTCCACATGTGCATCAATGAGCCTTGGCCGCCCACGACTGTGTTGCTGGTTCACCACTGTTCCTTTCTTGGACCAATTTTTAAAGATAAAGACCACTGCAGACCCAGAACACCCGACAAGAGCTGCAGTTTTGGAGATGCTCTGACACAGTCGTCTGGCCATCACAATTTGGCCCTTGTCAAACTGCCTCAACTCCATACACTTGCCTATTTTTTCTGCTTCTAACATTAAATTTTGAGGACAAAATATTCATTTGCTGCCTAATAAATCCAACCCAGTTACAGGTGCCATGATGAAGAGATAATCTGTTATTCTCTTCACCTGTCAGTGGTCTTAATGTTATGCCTGATCGATGTATAGTCTAAGCTGCTGATCACTTTTTGAGCAGACTCAGAACACAGAAAATCTGTGAGACTGCTCTCATTTAAAGTGAGATAAATAACTGAACACATGTAAGAACTGGATTCAGTACTAACTTTTTTCCATGTTCACAATTGTTTGAATTATCATGAAAATAAACAACTAAAAAAATGTCATTTAACATGTATCAAAGACATTCAGAAAGCTTCCAATTTGTCTGTTTTCCTACTTCAACAACCACCAGTCCCTTGTGTTGTTTCTTGTAAATTAAATAAAACAAGTTAAGTAAGTAAGTAAACTCCTGGCTGTTCAGTCGTTCAACTCTTCATATGAAGTCAAAAATGGATCAAGTTTTAAGAATGTATGATTTCAAGTTCTGAAATAATAATAATAATAATAATAATAATAATGATAATAATAATAATAATAATAATAATAATAATAATAATAATAATAATAAATGTTATGTATAAAGTGCTTTACAAGTAACTCAAAGACGCTGTACATAAAATACAACAAAATAAAACAAAACAGTTAATTTAAAATCAATAAACAGTAAATCAAGTTCAAGATAAAATACAGAATCACTTAAGGAAAGCAGATCTAAAAAGGTGAGTCTTTAAAAGGGATTTAAATGTGGTGAGGTTGGTGCAGTCACGGAGGGCATGGGGGAGTGAGTTCCAGAGTGTGGGGGCGGCAATGGCGAAGGCTCTGTCCCCCCAATGTCGCCGGCTGGTCCTGTGCGGGATGGAAAGGAGGTTTGTGTGGGAGGAACGGAGATTCCTGGGGGGGGTGTAGGGGAGGAGCAAATCGGTAAGGTAAGAGGGGGCTAGATTATGGATGGACTTGAAGGTGAGGAGAAGCAGTTTATACTGGATGCGGTGTGAAATGGGGAGCCAATGGAGGTTCCGCAGGACGGGGGTGATATGGTCATGAGAACGGGTTTCGGGTGAGGAGTCAGGCAGCAGAGTTTTGAATGTGTTGAAGTTTATTGAGAACTTTGGAAGTGGAGCCGAAGAGAATGCTATTGCAGTAGTCAAGGCGGGAAGTGACGAAGGCATGAATGAGGGTTTCAGCGGCTGAGAAGGAGAGGAAGGGGCGGAGACGGGCGATGTTGCGGAGATGGAAATAGGCAGTTTTGGTGATCTGATTGAAAAATAAAAATGAGACATTTAAAATTGAAAGTAAAAATGTCTGTCTGGATTTAAACCACATCACAGACCTGAAACAGCTTTTTGAACAGTTTTTAACAAAACACTCTGCTGATCTGGTGATTCTAGTCCTAACTGCTGCCCTCGACACTGCGTCAGGGAATCCTAAAATCACAGTTTAAATAGTTCATGGCCATGGACTGAAGTCATTGTCCTCAAACCCCTCACTCACTCTGCTCCCTTGTTGGGTCCCTTGAGTTCCCATTTGGAACCCAATCTTGTTTGCTGTATATGCTGCCATTTGGATCCATTGTTAACAAATGTAAGATTTCTTGTTATCAGTTTGGAGATGATGTACAACTTTATCAACACAGAAGAAGAAACAGAAAAGACTCAGTGCTGCCATTTCTGGACACATCAAAACTTTTTAAAAATCACACTTAAAAAAGAAAAATGGAATCTGGACAAATATGTTGCTCGACTTGAATCCCATAAAAGTTCTTAAGTATTTTAAAAGACAAATCTAGAGCAACACAACCCCTCCAGAAAAGAGCATCTCTGCAGACATTTGTGCAACGCTGGTGTCCTCCATGCTGAGAAGACTGAGTCTATCGACAAATATAAAGTGAACATCGGAATTTCAATTTATTAAATCTATATTGTTGTTTTTTTTAATAAGAGTGTTGAA
>CM009717.1:5520555-5650442 GCA_003047355.2 Amphiprion percula
CTACATTGATGGAGAGGAGGTAGAGAGGGTGGACAGCTTCAGGTTCCTCGGGGTCCACATCTCTGCAGACTTCACATGGTCCACCCACATCTCACACCAGGTGGGGAGGTCCCAACAGAGACTATACTTCCTCAGGAAGCTGTATCAGGCTCATCTCCCCCAAAAGCTGCTCATAAACTTCTATCTTTCCACCATTGAGAGCTACTGACCTACTGCTGTACAGTGTGGCTCACCTGCTGCACTGCAGAGGACAGGAAGGACCTGCAACAGGTGGTGAGAGCAGCAGAGCGGGTGATTGGGACCACACTACCTCCCCTCAGAGACGTTTACACCAGCAGACTTCAGAGGAAAGCCAGGGGAATCACCAGAGACCCCTCACACCCAGGACACTCTCTTTTCTCTCGCCTCCCCTCCCTCAGGTAGATGCTACCGGACACTTAGAGTCAAAACCAATAGACTCAAAAACAGCTTTGATCCCCAAGCTGTCAAATGTCTGCTCCCTCCCCCCTGAATGACAATATCACATACTACAAGTGCAATATTTATGTCAGTACAATTCATACCATGTGCAACAATCATGTGTAGAGCAGGTCTCTAACCACAAACCGTTTCCAGACTGTATATTTGCTCTTATGTTGGATATATATTTTTAGGGTGTGTTATATAGTTTATTTTTAATGCTGCTATTTGGAGAGTACTAAACTGATTTCCATTGTTTTCTGTAACAGTAACAATAAAGATCTATCCTACTCTATTCTATAAAATATAAAAAAGTAATATTGCCAGAAAATGGACTCCGTCAGTGTTTTACTCATATAAATGATGTTTACTAGTGAGTTAATGATGCTGTTTGATTGGGAGCCAGTTTTAGCTGCTTTATACTTGATGCTGTTACTTTATGTACTGGCAGGTTAATCAGCAATGTCTCCTACTCTCTAAGGTCATCATATGTTTGTAGAGGTGACATCCTGGTCAATTCTGAAGATTGGCAGAAAATACATTCTAATTCATTATCTTCGAACACCTACTGGACAGGGATGGTATGAAAACTTCTACTTCCCTCTGAACTGTTTTATTGTTTATTTACTTAGATCCCCATTAGCTACCATACAGACAGAAGCTATTCTTCCTGGGGTCTAAACTTCTCCACACAAACACAGTTGCGCCATGACAGGCAGACAAAAACAGGATGCACATACAACCAGACATTACATACTTTGACAAATAAAAATAACAACAAAACAACAGTCAAACAAAAATTAAATAATTCACACATTAAAATGACATAAAGAAATCTCAGGTAGCTCTACCTAACATCTAAAAATTCAGGTCTTATAGACATGCTTATTCAAACAATAACAAGCAAAAATAGCTAATGTAGCATTTAATTACATAATCTGAATACCCATTTTCTGATTATTCTTGAGTCAGTAGAAATAATCTCAACCTTTTGCAAAAGGTGCTCACATATAACTGTAAGTTCAAGAACTGTGGTAGTGAGTTCCATGCCACCATTGCCCTGTAGCGCACCGTCTTCTGTGACTGATTGGTTCTACAGGCAGGTAGAAAAAAACTCCCCTCATCTGCTTGACATGTTGAATACTGGTGAACATCCCTGAAAAAAGTGAGTTTATTATAGAGTATTTCTGGTGCTTTTGTGATCATAATTTTTCTAATAAATTTTATAAGGGAATAATGTACTCTTCTTTTTACATGCATAATTAATTTTAACGCATTATTTACTACCGTTACACTCACGCTATCAAAACTAAATGAGCATGATTTATTATTCATAATATTATTTTTAATCGTACTATACCCTAAATTACTTTTTGGATTTGAAATCATGTTCTTCTTTAAATTTTCTACTTTGTTTTTAAAATACTCACTTAAATATTTTGCGATATCTGCAGGTCTAGTCAAAAAAGAATGCTCTAATTCTAAAAATGATGGCACACATTTGAATTTTGTTCCATTAACTCTGAACTGTAATAAAGTGGAAATATAAAGTTGTAGAAACTGATCCACTAAAGTCAAATTTGTATTGAAATACATTATTTGGGTAAATGCAATGACTTACTTACCACTGGAAGGAAATACATCAAGTGACCAAAAGGTATTAAACAATGAAAGATTGTAATTACCAATGAGACAGAGTCCCACTTTCGTCCAGGAACCACTGAAAACAACAAAACAACATACAAACTGCAATCACTAGGGGTGTAAAGTTACTCAGTACATTTACTGCTGTGGACCATTAAGTGCATTTTTAAAGTTCTTCGCTGATCCGTCCATTCCACTGCATTTCAGAGGAAAATATTGTACTTTCTACTGCACTTAATGTATCTGAATTGTTCTATGATTGAAGAGTGAGATTCAATAATAGAATCTTGCGTGTGATTTACATTCTTTTGATTCCGTGTCTAGATTGTTTGATAAATTGACCATTTTTACACAAATACAACGTTCCATTAATTTCGTCCTAAATCTTGGATTGACTACAGGACGACAGCGTCTCACCTGTGTGAGTTCTCATGTGTCTAGTCAGATGACCACTGTGACGGAAACTTTTTCCACAGGTTTTACAAGAATATGGCTTCTCACCTGTGTGAGTTCTCATGTGTTTAGTCACATTACTACTGTAACTGAAACTTTTACCACAGGCTTGACAAGAATATGGCTTCTTACCTGTGTGAGTTCTCATGTGTTTAGTCAGACTACTACTGTGACTGAAACTTTTACCACATGCTTGACAAGAATATGGCCTCTCACCTGTGTGAGTTCTCATGTGGACAGTCAGATTACTATGTTCACTGAACCTTTTCCCACATCTGTCACAAAAATATGGCTTTTCACCTGTATGAGTTCTCATGTGGCTAGTCAGACATCTTTTGTGACTGAAACTTTGTCCGCAGGTTTTACAAGAATACGGCCTCTCACCTGTGTGAGTTCTCGTGTGCTCAGTCAGATTACAACGTTCACTGAACCTTTTCCCACATCTGTCACAAGAATATGGCTTTTCACCTGTATGAGTTCTCATGTGGCTAGTCAGAAATCTTTTGTAACTGAAACTTTGTCCGCAGGTTTTACAAGAATACGGCTTCTCACCTGTGTGAGTTCTCATGTGGACATATAGAACATCACTTCTGTTGAATTTTTTCCCACATCTGTCACAGCAAAACGCTTTCTCACTGTTGTGAGTTGTCATGTGGAACAACAAGGTTGTATTCTGAAAGAAACTTTTGCCACACGTCTCACAAGAATATGGCTTGTCACCTGTGTGAGTTCTCATGTGGACTTTCAGATGACTATTTTTGCTGAAACGTTTCCCACATGTTTCACAAGAAAACCGTTTGTCACCTTTGTCAATTATCATATGGACTTTCAGGTCAGAGCGTAAATTACGTATTTTTCTGCATGCATTGTAAGCACTTGGTTTTGCACTGTTGTGGATTTGGTGATGTTTCTTCATTTGGTACTTATTCTTAAAGGTCTTTCCACAAATATCACAATTTAAAGACTTTCTACCTGTGTCTGTATCACAGTGACTTCCTGACAATGAAGACTTGTCTACATTGTTACTGTGACTGCTCTCTCTGTTATGACTCTTCTGTGGCTTCAGCGCTGCATTTCTAGTTGACCCTGAGTCTACATGCTTGCTTCCCTCCTGATGTGGGCTCTCAGCTACTGGTGAATTGTAAGAGAGGAGCTGATCCCTGTTTGGTTCTAGTTCACTGTGGTCACTGTCCTTATCAGCTAAAGTCAATAGAAAGGTATCAGTAGCTTGATTCAGTACAATCTGCTCTTTCTGCTGACTGGTACAGACTTCCTCTGGTTCCTCTTTAATCTGTGACCATTCTGGGTCTTTCTGGTCCAGGCTGGTGCAGAATTCCGTCACTTCCTCTTTAATCTGTGGAATCTCTGGGTCCTCTTGCTCCAGACGAAACTTCTTCTCCTGGTTACGGAGCTGCTGATGAGCAAGACCATTCCTCTCTTTCCAGACATCTTGATGTGGATGGTCTGAGTGGTAGGGCGCATGAAAAAGTTATTAACATGATGATGAGGAAAGAAACATCTGAGAGAAGACATTAAGTCCTCTCACATTGTTCCTCACATTGGCTCATCCTCAACAGCAATATAAAGTCATACACCTCTGTGGAAACAGCACAAGCATGACTACAAGCAGAGAAATTTCCGAAATTACATTTCTGCAGAATGGCACAGTTCTGGCATGAAAAAAAAACAACAAACAAAAACAAAACAATGGCGGAAGCATTAATGTATCCATACAACAGCAAAGTGGCAAATAGAAAGTTCAAATAAAAGTCGACTTAAGATGCAAAAGCGGAATTTCTGTCTGAAAATAAATGTAACTCAGAGTTCGAATTAGGATCTTACATTCATCACATTCCTTTGCTAGTTCATTAAGACAATCATATTTTTACATACCAATTCTGTGTAATATTATTCGTGGTTTCCAGAAGGGATCCAGCAGCCTGGGCTGATAATCAATCTCTTCATCCAACTGGCCGACTGGTTTATCAGACACTCCAGAAATTTCTGTGGATATTTCTACACAGTTGGATTTACACTGAACCAGTGTGTCAGCCTCTTGCATCAGTGCAAGATGCTCTCCCTCCCCACTGGTGCACAGTTCCTCCTGTTCCTCTTTCATCTGTGAAGAATCTGGATCATCCTGGTCCACATTGGAGTTCCTCTGCTGGTTGCAGAGATTCTGCTCAGCAAGAACATTCTCCTCCTGGACATGTTGCTGCAGAAGGTCTGGAGGGCAAAATGACAAAAGTAAAAGCTTGTTAAAGGTGACGACGGCTGATGCACACATGAGCTAATAACCCTCTGAAACCCAAGTACTGTCTGGGTAGATTTTGCTCCTGTCAAATTTTCCTCACTGTGGGGTTATTTTTAAGTGCAATATAAAATCCTGCACTTCTGTGGAAAAAGTACAACCATGACTAGAACTGCAGAGAATTCACAAATGTTTTCTGAGCAGTATGAATATAATAGAGAATAGAATAGAATATACTTTATTCCTCCCACAAGAGGAAATTTGCAATGTCACAGTAGCTCAGTGACAATAAGAAAAATCAAGAAAACATAACTATAAATTAAAGACGTAAGATATATACACTATATATGCAATATAAAAAAGAAAAACTGAAGAAAACAAGGACACTAATAACACAAATTTATGAATATATACACAAATGAATTGCACAGTTGGCACATGGCACAGTTTGGACAGAAATTACATTTAAAATGGCTCCACTTCACACTGTTTTTGAGCCATGCTGCATTGATGTTATTCACCTGATACGTTTTATTTTGCTGTCAGTCTCTATTGTCATCTGCTGTCTTCTCCATGTAAACACGGTCTGCATGTCATCTGAAAACTTTTTTGAAGATTTGTTGTCATTTCACGTTTGGTCTGTTGCACTGAAGAGCACTGAATTGTTGTTTTTCTATGGATCTGGAGCAAACAGCATGGTTTTGGTGAATTTGTAATGACACATGCAGAACAGAGTCATTTCCATGAACTGCGTCGCAGGACTGACAGAAGATTGAAAATCCGCTGATTCATTCAGTTTTCAAGGTTTCTGATAAATGCTGCAATTCCAGAGAGTATTTTTAAAAAGATAAGATCTTGGCTAATTTTGGTGCAAATAGAAATGGTACTCGTTACTGAACAATTGCTTTTTGTTGTAATCTGCTATTACAGGGGGTCCTTGACTTATGTCGGAATTCCATTCCTACAACAGAACGTAACGCGATTTTCACCGTAAGTTGGAACTCACATATAAACAGAAGTACCTATGTTACTCACCTATGCTAACATAGAAGTAAAATCATGATCGAAGACATAAAAACACTGTACAGTTCGCTTCGCTTCCCAACTAGTTCCCATGCCAAATTTGTTTTCACGTCACAAACACCGTACATCGGAATGATGGAACAAGACAAATAAATTTATGGGAGATGGCAACGTTGCCACGAAACCCCGTAGGTCGAGAATGTCGTTAACCAAGGACCTCCTGGATAACTTTGGGCTGAGCACTAAATAATTGGCCACCACAATCCAACTAGAATTAATCAGCAATAATGCTAGTTAGTTGTGACAGTTCCAACTATAGTAATCTGATCAATGAAATTACTCATAATCGAGGTTTTCACCTGCCTACGAAACATCTCCAAAAATTATCTGTGTCCTCAGTTTATGAGGATTTAAGAGCAAGTCAATGTAATATTTTGCTGAAAATGTTGTTGTTGTCCTTTCTGAAGGTTGAGGTATCAATCTGTCTCTGGGTTGTCCTGTGATGAACCAGTGATCCATCCTGGGTGTCCACTGCCTTCCACCCAATATTGATTGGGACAGGTTCTTGGCCCTGCTACTGTATAATTATCTATTTATTTATTTCATTGCTGTACTCTGCTGTAAACTGTTTTAATACAACTACAGCTCATCTTATATCATGCCACACTTATAATCCATTCAATTTATAGAGTACGATAGTCTCGATATATCACACACTGGTCAAATACTAAGAATAACTGACCAGTTACTACAAATAATTGAGCAATTATTACAAATTCTTGATCAGTTAGATGGTTCCAAGTAAATATGTAGTAATATATTTGTCAGTGTGTCAGAGTGAATGAGTTGGGTTTGACGGGGAGGACGAGAAAAGCTAAAATGTTCGGTAAAGTTAGAAAGATATTCACAGATTCGGACTTCCGGCATCAATAATTCATGAGATATACATTGTAAAAACATAAACCATGCCTCTTTTAAATCGTTGTAAGCTAGACAGTGTGCTACAGAACCAGTTTTATCAAAAGTCGCTGTCTTTCCAGCTGCAGAAATAACATTGATGTGTATGCGCAGCTGGCTGTGCCATGAGTGAACAGGGACCGTCTGCAAATTGCAAAACCACTGGAACAGCAAAGAGAGACACTACACAAATATTCAATAACTGCACTCTTATGCATTGCAGTGTCAACAAAATCACTGGAGCCATCAGTTGGCTCATGCTGGTCATACTACAACTCTTTATTTGGTGCTAAATTAAAAATAAGAATTTTAATGAATTTTTATGAGTAATAAAATTCAATAACTTCATTCTGATACATAGTAGTGTCACCAAAATCATTGGAGCCATCAGTTGGCTTCTGCTGGTCATACTACAACTCTTGGTTTGATATTAAATATGAAAATCTGAATTTTAAGGAATCTTTATTCGTAATAAAATTCAATCGCTTGCCTCTTCTGTACTGTAGTGTCGCCAAATTCACTGGAGCCTTCAGTTGTGTCCTGACTGTCATACGACAATCCTTGGTTTGATATTAAATAGAAAATCTGAATTTTAAGGAATTTTTTCATTATTTCATTCTTATTTTATTAGTAATAAAATTCAATAACTTCACTCTTGTTTACTGTAATGTCACCAACATCATTGGAGCGATCAATTGCCTCCTGCTGGTCATACTACAACTCTTGGTTTGATATTAAAAATTTTTTTTTTCACAATGTTAAGGATTTTTTTTTAGCATTGTATTATTATTTTATTAGTAATAAAAAGGGCTGCACAGTGGCGTAGTGGTTAGCACTTTCGCCTTGCAGCGAGAAGGTCCCTGGTTCGCGTCCCGGCTTTCCCGGGATCTTTCTGCATGGAGTTTGCATGTTCTCCCTGTGCATGCGTGGGTTTTCTCCGGGTACTCCGGCTTCCTCCCACAGTCCAAAAATATGCTGAGGTTAATTGATTACTCTAAATTGCCCGTAGGTGTGAATGTGACAGTGATTGTTTGTCTATATATGTAGCCCTGCGACAGACTGGCGACCTGTCTAGGGTGTCCCCTGCCTTCGCCCGAGTCAGCTGGGATAGGCTCCAGCCCCCCCCGCGACCCTAGTGAGGATTAAGCGGTGTATAGATAATGGATGGATGGATGGATAGTAATAAAAATCAATAACTTCACTCTTATGTACTGTAGTGTCGCCAAAATCACTGGAGCCTTGAACTGACTCCTACTGGTCATACTACAACACTTGGTTTGATTTTAAATAAAAATTCTGAACTTTAAGGATTTTTTTCTTATATTCTTATTATTATATTAGTAATAAAATTCAATAACTTCACTCTTATACATTGTAGTGTCACCAAAATCACTGGAGCCATCAATTCACTCCAGCTGGTCATACTACAGCTCTTGGTTTGATATAAAAACATTTCTTTTTTATTTCAAGGAATTTTTATCATTTTATTATTATTTGATTAGCAATAAAATCTAATAACTTCACTCTTATGTACTGTAGAGTCACCAAAATCCCTGGAGCCTTCCATTGACTCCTACTGGTCATACTACAACACTTGGTTTGATATTAAATAAAAAATCAGAATTTTAAGGATTCTTTTTCTTATTTTCTTATTATTTTATTAGTAATTCAATTCAATAACTTCACTCTTATACACTGTAGTGTCACCAAAATCACTGGAGCCTTCAATTGACTCTTATTGGCTATACTACAACACTTGGTTTGGGACAAAATTAAAAATCTGAATTTTAAGGAATTTTTATTAGCAATAAAGTTCAATAACTTCGCTCTTATAAATTGTCACCAAATCACTGGAGCCATTAACTGGTTCTTGTTGATCATACTACAACTCTTGGTTTGATATTAAACACAAAATATGAATTTTAATGAATTTTTATTATTTTATTATTGTTTTATTAGTAATAAAATTCAATAACTTCACTCTTATACAGTGTAGTGTCACCAAAATCACTAGAACCTTCAATTGTCTCCTGCTGGTCAGACTACAACTCCTGGCTTGATATAAAAATAATTTCATAATTTTAAGAACGTTTTTCTTATTTTTTCTGATTTTGCCAGAAATAAAATTTGATAACTTCACTCTTATGTACTGCAGTATCACCAGAATCACTGCAGCCATCAGTTGAATCGTGCTGGTCATACTACAACACTTGGTTTGATACAAAATAAAGAAATCTGAATTTTAAGGGATTTTCATTTTTAAAAAAGTTCAACAACTTCACTCTCATGTACTGTAGTGTCACCAAAATCACTGGAGCCATCGATTGACTCCTCCTGGTCATAGTACAACTCTTGGTTTGATATTAAGAACAAAATCAGAATTTTAAATAATTTTTATTGGTAATAAAATTCAATAACTTCATTCTGATGTACTGTAGTGTCACCAAAATCACCGGAGCCTTCAGTTGGCTCCAGTTGGTCATACTACAACGCTTGGTTTGATATAAAAACATTTTTTTCAGAATTTTAAGTAATTTTTATAATTTTATTATTATTTATTATTATTTTATGAGTAATAAAATTCAATAACTGCTGCTTTAACAAGTTTTAACAGTAAACAGTGATCTCAGCTCCACTGGTCCCAACCGCGTTGACGTAGCTTTTTTTTTTCCATGTAGCCCGATAGCGCATGACTTTTAACTCTTTTAGCACTATAATACTCATTTCCACTCATTTCCTCCCTCTCCCCACACGGCACTCAGTCATGACCGTAATGCATGTAATAGCACCAGAAAGCCCCGTTTCACAGCTTCCAGGGGCAGTTTGATGATTAAAATAGCACGAAGTAGCGAGGAGTTACAGTAATTGAAATACACATGCGCCGCGGTGTCACCGGTGATCCCTGTGGTTTTAAAAGGGTTAAAATGAGAACGTCTCTTATTTCCAGTTATTTTGTCAAGTCCGAAATTTATAGAACAGTACAAATCTCATATTACAGACGGCGTCGTCACATTGTTTATTTCCTGGTCAGTGGGTAAGGGGTCCTGAAAAGCCACGCCTACAAAACATCTGCCTCAGAAACGCAGGTATCACCAGTTAATCTTTAACACCGGAAGTCCGAATCTGTGAATATCTTTCCAACTTTACCGAACTCATTTCATGTGTAATCACCATATATCACACATGGATCAAGGAAAACGTGGCTTTCACACCTCATTAGGACAATTATTTATATTCAGCCACCAGAACAAGTCAGGTGCTGTTTGCCTGATTTCTTTGGGATTATTATGAAATTGAAAGACCACCGTGGAGTCGGTATAGAAATGTGAAAGTTATCCTGCTGTTCATCCACACAAACCGCAGCTCCTCACTTTACTTCTATCAGTTCATTCAGACCATCACAGTTCTACAAACCTGTTGTGTGTAACTTTATCTCAGGTTTCCAGATGTTATCCAGCAGTCTGCGCTGACGATCGATCTCCTCCTCGTACTGGACGATGGTTTTCTCAAACTCTGTGAATATTTCTTCAGCAGCAGCAGTTAGTCGCTGGTTGATCAACTCTCTCAGATTCTGGACTGAACTCATCTTTACGTGATAAAATATTAATCCAAGACACGGCAAAACAACTCTCTATTAAAACTGACACACATCAGTACACGTTAGAAACGTTTTCAATGAGCTAACGTTAGCAACGGTTTGGCTTCACTTCCGCCGGATGTTGTCTTTTTTTTTTTTTAACCTTTATCAGCCTTCGAAGTAAAATGTTCATTTTTCGATAGCAGCTGTTTTCAATTTAAAATAATAATAATGATAATAATGTTGAATGATACAACGTAATGAAAGTAAAAGGACGACATTATATAAAATTCTCCAAAGGGACGTGTTTTTTTTAAATTGAGTATTAATATTGTCCATCGGGGGACACTATACAAACTCAAATTATACTCCAACATAAAATGGATATATGTACAATATTATAAACAAAAACAAGTAATTGTGCTCCAACAGTGGCAAAACTGATTGAGATTTTCTGCTTTATTCTTTTCAAAAGTCCAACACAATTCAAATACTTACAAGACACTTGAAATACGAGGACTGTTTATGATGCTGATTTTTGTTTCGCACTAAAAAAAAAAAACACTGAAAAGCTTAACACAAACCAGAGAACAACCAACAATAATAAATATATATTATAAACAAATAACAGAGTGAAGTGAGAGGGACTGAATAAAGCAAAAGTAAAAATACCAAACTCCAACAACACTTCATGACTAGGAACCTAATTTAAGCAGCACTAAGTATTTTGAGCAACATGCACATAAAATGTTGAAAGTAATATTGCCAGAAAATGGACACTGTCAGTGTTTAGAAATAATGTTTACTAGTGAGTTAATGATGCTGTTTGATTGGGAGCCAGTTTAAACACCTTTATACTTGATGCTGTTGCTTTATAAATTGGCAGGTTAATCAGCAATGCATCCTACTCTCTAAGGTCTTCATACGGTTGTAGACGTGTCGTCCTGGTCAGTTCTGAAGATCATCAGAAAATATATTCTAATTCATTACCTTTAAACACCTGCTGGACAGGGATGGTATGAAAGACTCAATTTCCCTCTGAACTATAAAGTGGAAATATAAATATAAATATAATATAAGACTCACTGCTGCCCCTTTCTGGACACATCAAAACTTTTAAAAATTACATGTTTTTTTTTCTTTTTTTAAAGACAATAAAAAAAAAATATGAATGGACCCTGGACAAGTATGTTGCTGGACTTGAAATGAAATGAGCTTTGAGGTATTTAAAAGACAAATCTAGAGCAACACAACCCTTCCAGTAAAGAGCGTCTCTGAAGGAGACCAGTGTCCTTCATGCGGAGGAGGATTGAGTCTGCCGGCTAATATAAAGTGAACATAGGAATTTCAATTTATTGAATCTAAACTTGTTTTTTTTTTCGTTGATCATATAAGACAGTTGAATATTATCATACAGCCCAACTTTGATAAATATAAAACAGCATGTGATCTCACTTTTGTATACAGGTTGATTTTTGTTGAAAACTTAAACAATCATCTGCCCGATATATTAAAAACACCCAGACAATGGAAAAGCAGGAGAATAAATGCTTGTTTCAAACAGTTTATTGTTAGATTTAAAAATAGAAAGATAAACTGAATACAGAATACGGGCAAAAGAAGACATTTTATATTGGCATTAAAATTTGTCACACAAAGCCATGTATCATCAACATTTTATCAGCCAACAAGACTGAAGTTACCAACAAAAATTAACGGAAGGAATTGAATAATTTGATTCTGTTCAGGTCCACAACAGGTACAGTTTAAGATTCATCTCAGTACAGCACTCACACAGCAAAACTTCAGGTGTGTTATATCAAAGTAATCTGATCTGAACAAATTGTTCTGAAACTAAGTGAAGTCTCTGTGAGTAGAACTTTCAAAATAAACTGTCTTATAAACAGCTGAAGCTATTACTTCATGATTGAACTGAATTAGAAACTGGTTTAAATTCTTTTCTTGTGTTTTTTTTATTTTTTACAAAGAACCACCACAGAAATACAGACTGAAGTTGAACTGGATTGCAACCAATTTACATACACATGAACTTAACATGAGAAATACGAAATTACATTCATGTGTAAACTCATTGTCAGTACATCAGAGCAACATCATATCCCTTTCCACTCAGCTCTAACAGAAATCCTTTTTGCATCCTACAAAAAGCATTGTGTAGTCGCACCAACTTTTCAGACATCTATAAGTTGTTAACAGCTTCATAAAATTGGGATTTTTCACCTCTGAACGGTGAACATCTCATCCAAAAATCTGAGAAAAATTGTGCATCAGAACTTTGTTTTTCTTCTTTCCTCTCTCACTCTCTCTGTCATTGTGTAAAAAACTGGATATAAAGTAGTTCAAACTAGCTCCACCTGCAGCAGCTAAAACATCCAGGGACTGAACTTTTACTTCAGTACTTTTACTTTTCACCTGTGTGATTTTTCATGTGGACATATAGACTACCACATCTTTTGAATTTTTTCCCACATCTTTCACAACAATATGCCTTCTCACTTTTGTGAGTTGTCAAGTGAGACAACAAGTTTGCATTCTGACAGAAACTTTTGCCACATCTCACAAGAATACGGCTTCTCACCTGTGTGAGTTCTCATGTGGACAGTCAGATAACAATTTCAACTGAAACGCTTCCCACAGGTTTCACAAAAAAAACGTTTCTCACCTTTGTCAATTATCATATGGACTTTCAGGTCAGAGCGTAAATTACATTTTTTTCTGCATGCATTGTAAGCACTTGGTTTTGCACTGTTGTGGATTTGGTGATGTTTCTTCATTTGGTACTTATTCTGAAAGGTGTTTCCATAAACATCACATTTTAAAGACTTTCTACCTGTGTCTGTATCACAGTGACTTCCTGACAATGAAAACTTGTCTACATTGTTATTGTGACTGCTCTCTCTGTTATGACTCTTCTTTGGCTTCAGCACTGCATTTCTAGTTGACCCTGAGTCTACATGCTTACTTCCCTCCTGATGTGGGCTCTCAGCTACTGGTGAATTGTAAGAGAGGAGCTGATCCCTGTTTGGTTCTAGTTCACTGTGATCACCGTCCTCATCAGCTGAAGTCAATAGAAAGGTATCAGTAGCTTGATTCAGTACAATCTGCTCTTTCTGCTGACTGGTACAGAGTTCCTCCGGTTCCTCTTTAATCTGTGGAGTCTCTGGGTCGTTCTGGTGCAGACAAGTGTTGAATTTCTCCTCTTCCTCTTTAATCTGTGGAGGCGTTGGGTCCTCCTGATCCAGACTAAACTTCTTCTCCTGGTTACGGAGCTGCTGATGAGCAAGACCATTCCTCTCTTTCCAGATATCTTGATGTGGGTGATCTGAGTGGTAGGGCGCATGAAAAAAGTTATTAACATGATGATAAGGAAAGAAACATCTGAGAGAAGACATTAAGTCCTCTCACATTGTTCCTCACATTGGCTCATCCTCAACAGCAATATAAAGTCATGTACCTCTGTGGAAACAGCACAAGCATGAGTACAAGTAGAGAAAGTTCTGAAATTACATTTCTGCAGAATGGCACAGTTCTGGCATGAAGAAAAAACAACAAATAAAAACAAAACAATGGCAGAAGCATTGATGTATCCAAGCAACAGTAAGGCGGCAAATAAAAGTCAACGACTTAAGATGCAAAAGCGGAATTTCTGTCTGAAAATAAATGTAACTCAGAGTTCGAATTAGGATCTTACATTCATCACATTCCTTTGCTACTTCATTAAGACAATCATAGTTTTATATACCAATTCTGTGTAATATTATTCGTGGTTTCCAGAAGGGATCCAGCAGCCTGGGCTGATAATCAATCTCTTCATCCAACTGGCTGACTGGTTTATCAGACACAAGAAATATTTCTCTGGATATTTCTCCACAGTTGGATTTACACTGAACCAGTGTATCAGCCTCTTGCATCAGTGCAAGATGCTCTCCCTCCCCACTGGTGCACAGTTCCTCCTGCTCCTCTTTCATCTGTGGAGAATCTAGATCATCCTGGTCCACACTGGAGTTCCTCTCCTGGTTGCAGAGCTTCTGCTCAGCAAGAACATTCTCCTCCTGGACATGTTGCTGCAGAAGGTCTGGAGGGCAGAATGACAAAAGTAAAAGCTTGTTAAAGGTGACGACGGCTGATGCACATCTGAGCTAATAACCCTCTGAAACCCAAGCACTGTCTGGGTAGATTTTGCTCCTGTCAAATTTTCCTCACTGTGGGGTTATTTTTCAGTACAATATAAAATCCTGCACTTCTGTGGAACCCTAACCCTAGCATTAGCCAGTGATGCTGATGTTGTAAGTCTTATAGCAGATGGAATGAAGGACCTGCGATAGCGTTCCTTCTTGCAGGGTGGATGTCTCAGTCTACTGCTGAAAGAGCTGCTTAAAGACCCCACAGTGTCATGCAGTGGGTGAGAGGGATTGTCCATGATGGATGTGAGCTTTACCAACATCCTCCTCTCACCCACCTCCTCTATGGAGTCCAGGGAACAGTCCAGGACAGAACCGGCCCTCCTGACCAGTCTGTTCAGTCTCTTTCTATGATACATGTAGAACAGAATCATTTCCATGAACTGTGTCGCAGAACTGAGGGAACATTCAAAATCTGCTGATTCATTCATTTTTCGAGGTTTCTGTTGATTGCTTTTTGTTGTAATCTGCTATTACAGGGGGGTCCTCGACTTATGTCGGAATTCCATTCCTACAACAGAACGTAACGCGATTTTCACCATAAGTCGGAACTCACATGTGTACATAAGTACCTATGTTACTCACCTATGCTAACATAGAGGTGAAATCATAATCTAAGACATAAAAACACTGTACAGTTTGCTTCGCTACCCAACTAGTTCCCGTGCCAAATTTGTTTTAACATCGCAAACGCCGTACATCGGAATGATGGAACAAGATGAATAAATTTATGGGAGATGGCAATGTTGCCACGGAATGCTGTAGGTCGAGAACGTCATTAACCAAGGACCTCCTGGATAACTTTGGGCTGAACACTAAATAATTGGCCACCACAATCCAACTAGAAATAATCAGCAATAATGCTAGTTAGTTGTGACAGTTCTGACTATAGTAATCATATAAATGAAATTACTCATAATCGACGTTTTCACCTGACTATGAAACGTCTCCAAAAAGTAGCTGCGTCCTCAGTTTATGAGGATTTAAGAGCAAGTGAATGTAATATTTTGTTGAAAATGTTGTTGTTGTCCTTTCTGAAGGTTGAGGTATCAATCTGTCTCTGGGTTGTCCTGTGATGAACCAGTGATCCATCCTGGGTGTCCACTGCCTTTCCCCCAATATTGATTGGGACAGGTTCTTGGCCCTGCTACTGTATAATTATCTATTTACTTATTCAACTGCTGTGCTCTGCTGTAAAATGTTTTAATACTACTATAGCTCATCTTATATCATGCCACACTTACATTCCATTCAATTTATAATGTACGATAGTCTCGATATATCACACACTGGTCAAATACTAACAATAACTGACCGGTTAGTGCAAATAATTGATCAATTATTACAAATTCTTGATCACTTAGTACATCCCACATAAGTACATAGTAATATATTTGTCAGTGTGTCACAGTGAATGAGTTGGGTTTGACGTGGAGGACGAGAAAAGTTTAAATGATGGAAACAGATAGAAAAGGTAACTTTCACAAAGAAAAGGACTTTCTGTACATTTCATATGTATTTAATCACCACAGATTATACATGGATGAAGGAAAACGTGGCTTTCACACTTCATTGGGACAATTATTTATATTCAGCCACCAAAGTGAGGTGATGTTTGCCTGATTTCTTTGGGATTATTATGAACCCTGAAATTTAAAGACCACCATGGAGTCGGTAGAGAAATGTGAAAGTTATCCTGCTGTTCATCCACACAAACCGCAGCTCCTCACTTTACTCTATCAGCTCATTCAGACCATCACAGTTCCACAAACCTGTTGTGTGTAACTTTATCTCAGGTTTCCAGATGTTATCCAGCAGTCTGCGCTGACGATCGATCTCCTCCTCGTACTGGACGATGGTTTTCTCAAACTCTGAGAATATTTCTTCAGCAGCAGCAGTTAGTCGCTCGTTGATCAACTCTCTCAGATTCTGGACTGAATTCATCTTGAAGTGATAAAATATTAATCAGAGATAAGACAGAACAAACGTCTGTAAAAACTTCCACACATCAGTACACGTTAGAAACGGTTTCAATGAGCTAACGTTAGCAAGGGTTTGGCGTCACTTCTACCGGATGTTGTTGTGTTTTTTCTTACTTGATCAGCCTTCAAATTAAAATGTTCGTTTTTCGAGCGCAGCTGTTTTCAGTAAATTTAAATAATAATAATAATAATAATAATAATAATAATAATAATAATAATAATAATAATAATATTAATAATAATAATAATAATAATAATAATACTAATAATAATAATAATAATAATAATAATAATAATAATAATAATAATAATAATAATAATAATAATCATCATCATCATCATCATCATCATCATAATCATAATCATAATTCTTAAAAGTAAGAAAAGTAAATGTAAGAAATTATTCAAGAACCAAAAATCTCAAAAGGGATGTTTTTTGTTTTTGTTTTTAAATGTAAGTATTAGGGCTGGGGCATTAACGCGTTAATTTCGATTAATTAAATGCGCAGAAAAATAACGCGTTAAGACTAATAGCGCTATTAATTGCACCCTCCTCGGTTCCCTCATTTCTGGCGCACCGGTAACTCTGATGAACACTCCAGCCCAGTAGGTGGCGGTAATGAACCTAAAGTCTGTTTGTAGCCATAAAGAAGAAGCACAGGAAGTACTGAGTGAAATCAGGCACTGGTGAACAGTGAAGGAAGATGAGATTGAGCTTGTTGGGCAGAAATTTTCCTTTTAAAAATCTTCCCGATGGGAGCTTGGATAAACGCCTGGTTGTGTGCAAATTGTACAACAAAGAGTTTTCTGATCACTGCGTCACTTCAGGCCGACGGCTTCACCTCAATGTAGAACATGTTGCTGTTAGCACCAGAGCTAACGTTAGCTACGAGTCATGCTAACGGCTAACGGTGTAGCCATCCCATAACAGACCACTTTTCTAGACAGTGCTTGAGTTTACAGAAAGTCTTAAAATGTTAAATAAAATCGCTATAATTGCACTTGGATTTGCAGTAATCTGTGAATGTAGCAGACAGATGGAAAATGCAGATAAATAGAAATGAAACATTTTGTGGTTTAAGTTTTTACTCTGTCGAGGGTCTGCCTCCTTCGAGGAGGAATAACCTAAACAACAAAAATATCTCTTTTAATAACTTAATTATAAACTTTTTGTTTATAAAAAAATTACATAAATAAAGATTGATATTCCAATAAAACGAACCATCAAAATGACACCATTTATCAGACCTAGAAAAGATGAAAACAGAATGAATCTCTGGATTTTCAACTTTCTGAAGCTCCTTGAACTACTTATGCTGATTTTATGTGTCATACAGTGGAAAAAAAACAACTAAATTCAGGCTTTAAGTCATCAAAATCACTTTTTTCTATATGTCCCATTTTCCTTTTTTTAAAAAAATAAATTTTAAATTATAAACACATATATATCTATTCACTGATTCAACTTTCAAACACAATTTTATTTGAATTGAAAAACTTCATTTATTGTGTCAAATATTGCTATTTGACAAAACTGCAATTAATTGCGATTAATTAATTACAAAATCTGTAATTAATTAGAATACATTTTTTAAATCGCGTCCCACCACTAGTAAGTATTAATATTGTCCATCAAGGACAGTATGCAAACTTTGTGCTAACATAAACTGCAAATATGTACAAGATTGTTAACAAAAACAAGTAATTGTGTTCCAACCATAACAAACTGATCGAGATTTTCTTCTTCACTTTATTCGAAAAGCCCTAAATAATTCAAATACTTACAAGACACTTGAAATACGAGGACCATTTATGATGCTGATTTTTGTTTCACACGAAGAAAACAAAATAAGCAACTTCAAACAAACCAGAGAACAACGCAAAAAATTAATAAAGATTACAAAAAAGAACAGAGTGACGTGACAGGGACTGAATAAAGCAAAATTAAAAATAGTAAACTACAACAATCCTCTATGAACAGAAACATCTTATCCAAAACCTAACTTAAGTAGCAATAAGTATTATAAGGAACATGCCAAGATTCTTTAAAAATGTGAGTTTTCCAACAAGGGAAACTAACATCCTGGACCAGGTCTACACAAACATTCCAGATGCCTACAAAGCCACCCCCCTGCCACATCATGGACTCTCAGATCATCTCTTTCTGTCCCTGATTCCTGCTTATCAACCTAAAATCTGCAGTCAAAGACCATCATCAAAAAGAATTCATGTACAGACTGAAGAAGCCACCTCAGCCCTACAGGATTGTCTTGAGACCACAGACTGGGGGATATTTGCAGAAGGGGCAGACCTGGAGAGTCACACATCTGCTGTGCTCTCCTACATTAACTTCTGTTCTGAGAGTGTAACATCAACAAAGACTGTTAAAGTGTTCCCAAACCGAAAGCCGTGGTTTAACAGCCAGGTGCGTGCCCTGCTGAGAGCGCAGGAGGCTGCCTTCAAGTCAGGAGATCAGCAGGCTTATAAAGAGGCACAGCGGTCCCTGCAGAAAGGCATCAAAACAGCCAAGGGCAAATACAAACAGCGCATTGAGGAACGGTTTGACAACAACAACACCCGGAACATGTGGCAGGGGGTCAAGACACTCACCGGCTGTAAGGATGGCCAGACAATGTCAGACTCCACAGACAGCACCCTACCGGACACTCTGAACCAGGTCTTTGCTCGTTTTGACCAACGCAACAGACAGGCCCACACCTTCACTGCTCTTCCAGAGAGGGATGACACCCCCATCCAGTTGCAGCAGCATCAGGTCAGAGCCACACTGAGCAGAGTCAACACAAGAAAAGCACCTGGTCCAGATGGTGTCACAGGAAGAGGGCTCAAGTCATGTGCAAAACAGCTGGCAGAGGTTTTCACCACCTTTAACCTCTCGCTGCTACAGTCTCCAGTCCCCACCTGCCTTAAGACAGCCACCATCGTCCCTGTGCCCAAGAAGAGCACAGTGAGCTGCCTGAATGACTATCGCCCTGTTGCTCTAACCCCCATCATAACCAAATGCTTTAAAAGACTCATATCACTCCATATTAAGGCTGCTATTCCTGCTGACCTCGATCCACATCAGTTTGCATACAGGGCAAACAGGTCAACGGAAGATGCCATCATCACATCTCTCCACACAGCCCTCACACACCTGGAAGGGAGGAACACCTACGTGAGGATGCTGTTGATGGAGTTCAGCTCCGCCTTCAACACAGTTCTCCCTCACAAACTGGTTATGAAGTTGAGAAACCTTGGGCTCGGCAGCTCACTGTGCTCCTGGATATTGAACTTCCTCAGCAACAGACCCCAGAACATCAGGATCAGAGACCACATCTCCTCCACTCTCATCCTGAACACCGATACTCCTCAGGGATGCGTCCTGAGCCCCCTCCTCTACTCTCTATTCACACACGACTGCTCTCCTGTTCACTCCAGCAACACCATTGTCAAGTTTGCTGATGACAACACCATCATAGGACTGATTAGAGACAACGATGAATCAGCCTACAGGGAGGAGGTCCAGCATCTGCGGCGATGGTGTCATCACAACAAGCTGAACCTCAACACCGGAAAAACCAAGGAGATGGTCTTGGACTTTAGGAGATCAAAGCGAACCGAGCACTCCACCCTCTACATTGATGGAGATGAGGTAGAGAGGGTGGAGAGCTTCGGGTTCCTCGGGGTCCACATCTCTGCAGACTTCACATGGTCCACCCACATCTCACACCAGGTGGGGAGGTCCCAACAGAGACTATACTTCCTCAGGAAGCTGTATCAGGCTCATCTCCCCCAAAAGCTGCTCATAAACTTCTATCTTTCCACCATTGAGAGCTACTGACCTACTGCTGTACAGTGTGGCTCACCTGCTGCACTGCAGAGGACAGGAAGGACCTGCAACAGGTGGTGAGAGCAGCAGAGCGGGTGATTGGGACCACACTACCTCCCCTCAGAGACGTTTACACCAGCAGACTTCAGAGGAAAGCCAGGGGAATCACCAGAGACCCCTCACACCCAGGACACTCTCTTTTCTCTCGCCTCCCCTCCCTCAGGTAGATGCTACAGGACACTTAGAGTCAAAACCAATAGACTCAAAAACAGCTTTGATCCCCAAGCTGTCAAATGTCTGCTCCCTCCCCCCTGAATGACAATATCACATACTACAAGTGCAATATTTATGTCAGTACAATTCATACCATGTGCAACAATCATGTGTAGAGCAGGTCTCTAACCACAAACCGTTTCCAGACTGTATATTTGCTCTTATGTTGGATATATATTTTTAGGGTGTGTTATATAGTTTATTTTTAATGCTGCTATTTGGAGAGTACTAAACTGATTTCCATTGTTTTCTGTAACAGTAACAATAAAGATCTATCCTACTCTATTCTATAAAATATAAAAAAGTAATATTGCCAGAAAATGGACTCCGTCAGTGTTTTACTCATATAAATGATGTTTACTAGTGAGTTTATGATGCTGTTTGATTGGGAGCCAGTTTTAGCTGCTTTATACTTGATGCTGTTACTTTATGTACTGGCAGGTTAATCAGCAATGTCTCCTACTCTCTAAGGTCATCATATGTTTGTAGAGGTGACATCCTGGTCAATTCTGAAGATCGGCAGAAAATACATTCTAATTCATTATCTTCGAACACCTACTGGACAGGGATGGTATGAAAAATTCTACTTCCCTCTGAACTGTTTTATTGTTTATTTACTTAGATCCCCATTAGCTGCCATACAGACAGAAGCTATTCTTCCTGGGGTCTAAACTTCTCCACACAAACACAGTTGCGCCATGACAGGCAGACAAAAACAGGATGCACATACAACCAGACATTACATACTTTGACAAATAAAAATAGCAAAACAATAACAAAACAACTTCAAATTTCAAAACAAATTTGTATTGAAATACATCATTTGGGTAAATGCAATGACTTACTTACCACTGGAAGGAAATACATCAAGTGACCAAAAGGTATTAAACAATGAAAGATTGTAATTACCAATGAGACAGAGTCCCACTTTCGTCCAGGAACCACTGAAAACAACAAAACAACATACAAACTGCAATCACTAGGGGTGTAAAGTTACTCAGTACATTTACTGCTGTGGACCAAGTTCTTCTCTTATCTGTCCATTTCACTGCATTTCAGAGGAAAATATTGTACTTTCTACTGCACTTAATGTATCTGAATTGTTCTATGATTGAAGAGTGAGATTCAATAATAGAATCTTGCGTGGGATTTACATTCTTTTGATTCCGTGTCTGGATTGTTTTATAAATTGACCATTTTTACACAAATATAACGTTCCATTAATTTCGGCCTAAATCTTGGATTGACTACAGGACGACAGCGTCTCACCTGTGTGAGTTCTCATGTGTCTAGTCAGATGACCACTGTGACGGAAACTTTTTCCACAGGTTTTACAAGAATATGGCCTCTCACCTGTGTGAGTTCTCATGTGTTTAGTCAGATTACTACTGTAACTGAAACTTTTACCACAGGCTTTACAAGAATATGGCCTCTCACCTGTGTGAGTTCTCATGTGCTCAGTCAGATTACTACGTTCACTGAACCTTTTCCCACATCTGTCACAAGAATATGGCCTCTCACCTGTATGAGTTCTCATGTGGCTAGTCAGACGACTACTGTGACTGAAACTTTTACCACAGGCTTTACAAGAATATGGCCTCTCACCTGTGTGAGTTCTCATGTGCTCAGTCAGATTACTACGTTCACTGAACCTTTTCCCACATCTGTCACAAGAATATGGCTTTTCACCTGTATGAGTTCTCATGTGGCTAGTCAGATTACTGTTGTGACGGAAACTTTGTCCGCAGGTTTTACAAGAACACGGCTTCTCACCTGTGTGAGTTCTCCTGTGATTAATCAGACTACTACTGTGACTGAAACTTTTACCACAGGCTTTACAAGAATATGGCCTCTCACCTGTGTGAATTCTTATGTGCTCAGTCAGATTACTACGTTCACTGAACCTTTTCCCACATCTGTCACAAGAATATGGCCTTTCACCTGTGTGAGTTCTCATGTGTTTAGTCAGACTACTACTTTGACTGAAACTTTTACCACAGGCTTTACAAGAATATGGCCTCTCACCTGTGTGAGTTCTCATGTGCTCAGTCAGATGACTACGTTCACTGAACCTTTTCCCACATCTGTCACAAGAATATGGCTTTTCACCTGTATGAGTTCTCATGTGGCTAGTCAGACATCTTTTGTGACTGAAACTTTTTCCGCAGGTGTTACAAGAATACGGCCTCTCACCTGTGTGAGTTCTCATGTGGACATATAGAACATCACTTCTGTTGAATTTTTTCCCACATCTGTTACAGCAAAATGCTTTCTCACTGTTGTGAGTTGTCATGTGGAACAACAAGGTTGTATTCTGAAAGAAACTTTTGCCACACGTCTCACAAGAATATGGCTTGTCACCTGTGTGAGCTCTCATGTGGACTTTCAGATGACTATTTTTGCTGAAACGTTTCCCACATGTTTCACAAGAAAACCGTTTGTCACCTTTGTCAATTATCATAGGGACTTTCAGGTCAGAGCGTAAATTACGTATTTTTCTGCATGCATTGTCAGCACTTGGTTTTGCACTGTTGTGGATTTGGTGATGTTTCTTCATTTGGTACTTATTCTTAAAGGTCTTTCCACAAACATCACATTTGAAAGACTTTCTACCTGTGTCTGTATCACAGTGACTTCCTGACAATGAAGACTTGTCTACATTGTTACTGTGACTGCTCTCTCTGTTATGACTCTTCTGTGGCTTCAGCGCTGCATTTCTAGTTGACCCTGAGTCTACATGCTTACTTCCCTCCTGATGTGGGCTCTCAGCTACTGGTGAATTGTAAGAGAGGAGCTGATCCCTGTTTGGTTCTAGTTCACTGTGGTCACCGTCCTTATCAGTTGAAGTCAACAGAAAGGTATCAGTAGCTTGATTCAGCACAATCTGCTCTTTCTGCTGACTGGTACAGAGTTCCTCCGGTTCCTCTTTAATCTGTGAAGGTTCTGGGTCTTTCTGGTCCAGGCTGGTGCAGAATTCCGTCACTTCCTCTTTAATCTGTGGAGTCTCTGGGTCTTTCTGGTCCAAACAAGTGATGAATTTCTCCTCTTCCTCTTTAATCTGTGGAGGCGTTGGGTCCTCCTGCTCCAGACAAAACTTCTTCTCCTGGTTACGGAGCTGCTGATGAGCAAGACCATTCCTCTCTTTCCAGACATCTTGATGTGGATGGTCTGAGTGGTAGGGCGCATGAAAAAAGTTATTAACATGACGATAAGGAAAGAAACATCTGAGAGAAGACATTAAGTCCTCTCACATTGTTCCTCACATTGGCTCATCCTCAACAGAAAAATAAAGTCATACACCTCTGTGGAAACAGCACAACCATGACTACAAGTAGAGAAATTTCCGAAATTACATTTGTGCAGAATGGCACAGTTCTGGCATGAAGAAAAAACAACAAACAAAAACAAAACAATGGCGGAAGCATTAATGTATCCATACAACAGCAAAGTGGCAAATAGAAAGTTCAAATAAAAGTCAACGACTTAAGATGCAAAAGCGGAATTTCTGTCTGAAAATAAATGTAACTCAGAGTTCGAATTAGGATCTTACATTCGTCACATTCCTGTGCTAGTTCATTAAGACAATCATAGTTTTACATACCAATTCTGTGTAATATTATTTGTGGTTTCCAGAAGGGATCCAGCAGCCTGGGCTGATAATCAATCTCTTCATCCAACTGGCCGACTGGTTTATCAGACACTCCAGAAATTTCTGTGGATATTTCTACACAGTTGGATTTACACTGAACCAGTGTATCAGCCTCTTGCATCAGTGCAAGATGCTCTCCCTCCCCACTGGTGCACAGTTCTTCCTGTTCCTCTTTCATCTGTGGAGAATCTAGATCATCCTGGTCCACACTGGAGTTCCTCTCCTGGTTGCAGAGATTCTGCTCAGCAAGAACATTCTCCTCCTGGATATGTTGCTGCAGAAGGTCTGGAGGGCAAAATGACAAAAGTAAAAGCTTGTTAAAGGTGACGACGGCTGATGCACACATGAGCTAATAACCCTCTGAAACCCAAGTACTGTCTGGGTAGATTTTGCTCCTGTCACATTTTTCCTCACTGTGGGGTTATTTTTCAGTGCAATATAAAATCCTGCACTTCTGTGGAAAAAGTACAACCATGACTAGAACTGCAGAGAATTCACAAATGTTTTCTGAGCAGTATGAATATAATAGAGAATAGAATAGAATATACATTATTCCTCCCACAAGAGGAAATTTGCAATGTCACAGTAGCTCAGTTACGATAAGAAAAATCAAGAAAACATAACTATAAATTAAAGACGTAAGATATATACACTATATATGCAATATAAATAGGAAAAACTTAAGAAAACAAGGACACTAATAACACAAACTTGTGAATATATACACACAAATGAATTGCACAGTTGGCACATGGCACAGTTTGGACAGAAATTACAATTAAAATGGCTCGACTTCACACAGTTTTTGAGCCATGCTGCACTGATGTTATTCACCTGATACGTTTTATTTTGCTGTCAGTCTCTATTGTCATCTGCTGTCTTCTCCATGTAAACACGGTCTGCATGTCATCTGAAAACTTTTTTGAAGATTTGTTGTCATTTCACGTTTGGTCTGTTGCACTGAAGAGCACTGAATTGTTGTTTTATTATGGATCTGGAGCAATGAATTTGTAATGACACATGCAGAACAGAGTCATTTCAATGAACTGCGTCGCAGGACTGACGGAAGATTGAAAATCCGCTGATTCATTCAGTTTTCAAGGTTTCTGATAAATGCTGCAATTCCAGAGAGTATTTTTAAAAAGATAAGATCTTGGCTAATTTTGGTGCAAATAGAAATGGTACTCGTTACTGAACAATTGCTTTTTGTTGTAATCTGCTATTACAGGGGGTCCTCGACTTATGTCGGAATTCCATTCCTACAACAGAACGTAACGCGATTTTCACCGTAAGTTGGAACTCACATATAAACAGAAGTACCTATGTTACTCACCTATGCTAACATAGAAGTAAAATCATGATCGAAGACATAAAAACACTGTACAGTTCGCTTCGCTTCCCAACTAGTTCCCGTGCCAAATTTGTTTTCACGTCACAAACACCGTACATCGGAATGATGGAACAAGACAAATAAATTTATGGGAGATGGCAATGTTGCCACGAAACCCCGTAGGTCGAGAATGTCGTTAACCAAGGACCTCCTGGATAACTTTGGGCTGAGCACTAAATAATTGGCCACCACAATCCAACTACAAATAATCAGCAATAATGCTAGTTAGTTGTGACAGTTCTGACTATAGTAATCGTATCAATGAAATTACTCATAATCGAGGTTTTCACCTGCCTACAAAACATCTCCAAAAATTAGCTGTGTCCTCAGTTTACGAGGATTTAAGAGCAAGTCAATGTAATATTTTGCTGAAAATGTTGTTGTTGTCCTTTCGGAAGGTTGAGGTATCAATCTGTCTCTGGGTTGTCCTGTGATGAACCAGTGATCCATCCTGGGTGTCCACTGCCTTCCAACCAATATTGATTGGGACAGGTTCTTGGCCCTGCTACTGTATAATTATCTATTTATTTATTTCATTGCTGTACTCTGCTGTAAACTGTTTTAATACAACTACAGCTCATCTTATATCATGCCACACTTATAATCCGTTCAATTTATAGAGTACGATAGTCTCGATATATCACACACTGGTCAAATACTAAGAATAACTGACCAGTTACTACAAATAATTGAGCAATTATTACCAATTCTTGATCAGTTAGATGGTTCCAAGTAAGTATGTAGTAATACATTTGTCAGTGTGTCAGAGTGAACGAGTTGGGTTTGACGGGGAGGACGAGAAAAGCTAAAATGTTCGGTAAAGTTGGAAAGATATTCACAGATTCAGACTTCCGGCATCAATAACTCATGAGATATACGTTGTAAAAACATAAACCATGCCTCTTTTAAATCGTTGTAAGCTAGACAGTGTGCTACAGAACCAGTTTTATCAAAAGTCGCTGTCTTTCCAGCTGCAGAAATAACATTGATGTCTATGCGCAGCTGGCTGTGCCACGAGTGAACAGGGACCGTCTGCAAATTGCAAAACTGCTGGAACAGCAAAGAGAGACACTACACAAATATTCAATAACTGCACTCTTATGCATTGCAGTGTCAACAAAATCACTGGAGCCATCAACTGGCTCATACTGGTCATACTACAACTCTTTATTTGGTGCTAAATTAAAAATAAGAATTTTAATGAATTTTTATGAGTAATAAAATTCAATAACTTCATTCTTATACATAGTAGTGTCACCAAAATCATTGGAGCCATCAGTTGGCTTCTGCTGGTCATACTACAACTCTTGGTTTGATATTAAATATGAAAATCTGAATTTTAAGGAATCTTTATTCGTAATAAAATTCAATCGCTTGCCTCTTCTGTACTGTAGTGTCGCCAAATTCACTGGAGCCTTCACTTGTGTCCTGACTGTCATACGACAATCCTTGGTTTGATATTAAATAGAAAATCAGAATTTTAAGGAATTTTTTTATTATTTTATTCTTATTTTATTAGTAATAAAATTCAATAACTTCACTCTTGTTTACTGTAATGTCACCAACATCACTGGAGTGATCAGTTGGCTCCTGCTGGTCATACTACAACTCTTGGTTTGATATTAAAACATTTTTTTCACAAATGTTAAGGATTTTTTTAGCATTTTATTATTATTTTATTAGTAATAAAATTCAATAACTTCACTCTTATACATTGTAGTGTCACCAAAATCCCTGGAGCCTTCCATTGACTCCTGCTGGTCATACTGGAACACTTGGTTTGATATTAAATTAAAAATCTGAATTTTAAGGATTCTTTTTCTTATTTTCTTATTATTTTATTAGTAATAATTCAACGACTTCACTCTTATACACTGTAGTGTCACCAAAATCATTGGAGCCATCACTTGGCTCCTGCTGGTCATACTACAACTCTTGGTTTGATATTAAATAAAAAAAATCTGGATTTTAAGGAATTTTTATTAGTAATAAAGTTCAATAACTTCACTCTTATAGACTGTAGTGTCACCAAAATCACTGGAGCCAGTAATTGGCTCCTGTTGATGATACTACAACACTTGGTTGGATATTATATACAAAATCTGAATTTTAAGGTTTTTTTTCTTATTTTCTTATTATTTTATTAGTAATAAAATTCAATAACTTCACTCTTCTGTACTGTAGTGTCATCAAAATCACTGGAGCCTTCAATTGACTCTTACTGGCCACACTACAACACTTGGTTTGGGACTAAATTAAAAATCTGAATTTTAAGGAATTTTCATTAGTTTATTAGTAATTAAAATCAATAACTTCACTCTTATGTACTGTAGTGTCACCAAAATCCCTGGAGCCATCGATTGACTCCTCCTGGTCATACTACAGCTCTTGGTTTGATATTAAGTACAAAATCTGAATTTTAAGTAATTTTTATTGGTAATAAAATTCAATAACTTCATTCTGATGTACTGTAGTGTCACCAAAATCACCGGAGCCTTCAGTTGGCTCCAGTTGGTCATACTACAACGCTTGGTTTGATATAAAAACATTTTTTCCATAATTTTAAGTAATTTTTATCATTTTATTATTATTTATTATTATTTTATTAGTAACAAAATTCAATAATTGCTGCTTTAACAAGTTTTAACAGTAAACAGTGATCTCAGCTCCACTGGTCCCAACCGCGTTGACGTAGCTTTTTTTTCCATGTAGCCCGATAGCGCATGACTTTTAACCCTTTTAGCACTATAATACTCATTTCCACTCATTTCCTCCCTCTCCCCACACGGCACTCAGTCATGACCGTAATGCATGTAATAGCACCAGAAAGCCCCGTTTCACAGCTTCCAGGGGCAGTTTGATGATTAAAATAGCACAAAGTAGCAAGGAGTTACAGTAATTTGAAATACACATGCGCCGTGGTGTCACCGGGGATCCCTGTGGTTTTAAAAGGGTTAAAATGAGAACGTCTCTTATTTCCAGTTATTTTGTCAAGTCCGAAATTTATAGAACAGTACAAATCTCATTTTACAGACGACGTTGTCACATTGTTTACTTCCTGGTCAGTGGGTAAAGGCTGGAATGTACTTTCCGCACGAACGAGCCGGGCGGAAATCAGCCGCACGGAAATCCGTGCGAAAGAACGTATGTGCATTTGTACTCCGTGCGCGTCTGCTCCCAAACTGCAGGGGGCAGTGTATCTCAAACACACGTCTACCTGGTCTACTCTTGTAATAAACTAGAGAAGAAGAAGTCTGCTTCCAAACTGCAGGGGGCAGTGAAACTCAAACACACGTCTACCTGGTCTACTGTGGCACTAAACTAGAGAAGAAGAAGTTTGCCATTGTTTACACCACTTACAACACGGCATTTTACCGAATAAAAGCACTTCAGCAGTTAGTTTTAATTTCACACCATGAATAGTTCATAACCCGGTTACCACGGTGATCTCTGTGTGATGAATCTAATAAGTTCACGTATTTCTAGACTTCAGCTACGAGTAGGTCCTGGCCCTCCGCCATGTTTTTCCGTGCGGCTCCGTCCGCGTTGGTTAGAAAAATGTGGAGGTGCGCGGAGCGGAAATTTTCCGCACGGAAAGGCCGCTGGAGTGGGCGTGGGTGCGAAAATGACGTAATTTTTCCACACGGAGCCGCACGTACCTCGCGGACGCGGTAAGCATAAAACAAGCTTTAATCTTGAACGCCGGAAGTCCGACTCTGTGAATATCTTTCCAACTTTACCGAACTCATTTCATGTTTATTTAATCACCATATATCACACATGGATCAAGGAAAACGTGGCTTTCACACCTCATTAGGACAATTATTTTTTTCAGCAACCAAAACAAGTGAGGTGCTGTTTGCCTGATTTCTTTGGGATTATTATGAACCCTGAAATTTAAAGACCACCATGGAGTCGGTATAGAAATGTGAAAGTTATCCTGCTGTTCATCCACACAAACCGCAGCTCCTCACTTTACTTCTATCAGTTCATTCAGACCATCACAGTTCCACAAACCTGTTGTGTGTAACTTTATCTCAGGTTTCCAGATGTTATCCAGCAGTCTGCGCTGACGATCGATCTCCTCCTCGTACTGGACGATGGTTTTCTCAAACTCTGTGAATATTTCTTCAGCAGCAGCAGTTAGTCGCTCGTTGATCAACTCTCTCAGATTCTGGACTGAACTCATCTTTAAGTGATAAAATATTAATCCGAGACACGACAAAATAACTCTCTATTAAAACGGACACACATCAGTACACGTTAGAAACGTTTTCAATGAGCTAACGTTAGCAACGGTTTGGCGTCACTTCCGCCGGATGTTGTCTTTTTTAACCTTTATCAGCCTTCAAATTAAAAAGTTCATTTTTCGATAGCAGCTGTTTTCAATTTAAAATAATAATAATAATGATAATAATGTTGAATGATACAACGTAATGAAAGTAAAAGGACGACATTATATAAAATTCTCCAAAGGGACGTGTTTTTTTTTTTAATTGAGTATTAATATTGTCCATCGGGGGACACTATACAAACTCAAATTATACTCCAACATAAAATGGATATATGTACAATATTATAAACAAAAACAAGTAATTGTGCTCCAACAGTAGCAAAACTGATCGAGATTTTCTGCTTTATTCTTTTCAAAAGTCCAACACAATTCAAATACTTACAAGACACTTGAAATACGAGGACTGTTTATGATACTGATTTTTGTTTCGCACTAAAAAAAAAAACACTGAAAAGCTTAACACAAACCGGAGAACAACCAACAATAATAAATATATATTATAAAAAAATAACAGTGAAGTGACAGGGACTGAATAAAGCAAAAGTAAAAATACCAAACTCCAACAACACTTCATGACTAGGAACTTAATTTAAGTAGCACTAAGTATTTTGAGCAACATGCACACAAAATGTTGAAAGTAATATTGCCAGAAAATGGACACTGTCAGTGTTTAGAAATAATGTTTACTAGTGAGTTAATGATGCTGTTTTGATTGGGAGCCAGTTTAAACACCTTTATACTTGATGCTGTTGCTTTATAAATTGGCAGGTTAATCAGCAATGCATCCTTCTCTCTAAGGTCTTCATACGGTTGTAGACGTGTCGTCCTGGTCAATTCTGAAGATCGTCAGAAAATATATTCTAATTCATTACCTTTCAACACCTGCTGGACAGGGATGGTATGAAAGACTCAATTTCCCTCTGAACTATAAAGTGGAAATATAAATATAATATAAGACTCACTGCTGCCCCTTTCTGGACACATCAAAACTTTTAAAAATCACGTTTTTTTTCTTTTTTTAAAGACAATAAAAAAATTATGAATGGACCCTGGACAAGTATGTTGCTCGACTTGAAATGAAATGAGCTTTGAGGTATTTAAAAGACAAATCTAGAGCAACACAACCCTTCCAGTAAAGAGCGTCTCTGAAGGAGACCAGTGTCCTTCATGCGGAGGAGGATTGAGTCTGCCGGCTAATATAAAGTGAACATAGGAATTTCAATTTATTGAATCTAAACTTGTTTTTTTTTTCGTTGATCATATAAGACAGTTGAATATTATCATGCAGCCCAACTTTGACAAATACAAAACAGCATGTGATCTCACTTTTGTATACAGGTTGATTTTTGTTGAAAACTTAAACAATCATCTGCCCCATCTATTAAGAACACCCAGACAATGGAAAAGCAGGAGAATAAATGCTTGTTTCAAACAGTTTATTGTTAGATTTAAGAATAGAAAGATAAACCGAATACAGAATACGAGCAAAAGAAGAAATTTTATATTGGCATTAAAATTTGTCACAGAAAGCCCTGTATCATCAACATTTTATCAGCCAACAAGACTGAAGTTACCAACAAAAATTAACGGAAGGAATTGAATACTCTGATTCTGTTCAGGTCCACAACAAACTCATTGTCAGTACATCAGAGCAACATCATATCCCTTTCCACTCAGCTCTAACAGAAATCCTTTTTGCATCCTACAAAAAGCATTGTGTAGTCGCACCAACTTTTCAGACGTCTATAAGTTGTTACCAGCTTCATAAAATTGGGATTTTTCACCTCTGAACGGTGAACATCTCATCCAAAAATCTGAGAAAAATTGTGCATCAGAACTTTGTTTTTCTTCTTTCCTCTCTCACTCTCTCTGTCATTGTGTAAAAAACTGGATATAAAGTAGTTCAAACTAGCTCCACCTGCAGCAGCTAAAACATCCAGGGACTGAACTTTTACTTCAATACTTTTACTACATGTTCCTGCTATGTAAATTTTTATGCAGTAATGTTTTTTTTATTTGCTTTTGTTTTTTACTTAAGTCTGTGAATGAGTCTTCCACCATTAGTCATCATCAAATATATCTATCTGAGTCATCATTGCTCTTTAAATGTCAGGACTGATTCCAAAGTCAGGACATGATACAGTATATTCTATTATAGTACACAAATACTATCATGTCAGATAAGATCTCAGTGCTGACTCCTGAGGCTATTCATGATGATATATGTGAATATGGCTGAGAGGAAGCAGATGCTTTATTAGTTTTATAGGGATTCTAGTCTATTGGAATATATTTGCATTTTTCATTTCCACATTTCAGTTTTACATTTTAACTAATTACTGCTCGCAGTCAGCTGGTAAACCTGGATTAGGATTATTTACGTAACACCTCCTCCATCCATCCATCCATCCATCCATCCATCCATCCATCTTCTTCCGTTGCTCTGTGGTCCAGTTCTGATGCACATTGTTGGTGGTTTCTGTGATGCACAGGGGTCATCATGGGAACCCTGACTGGTCTGCAGCTCTGCAACCCCATATCAAACAAACTGTGATGCATTGTGCATTCTGGCACCTTTCTGTCAGAACCAGCATCAACTTCTTCAGCAATTTGAGCAACAGTAGCTCGTCTGTTGGATCGGACCACATGGGCCAACCTTCCTCCACATGTGCATCAATGAGCCTTGGCCGCCCACGACTGTGTTGCTGGTTCACCACTGTTCCTTTCTTGGACCAATTTTTAAAGATAAAGACCACTGCAGACCCAGAACACCCGACAAGAGCTGCAGTTTTGGAGATGCTCTGACCCAGTTGTCTGGCCATCACAATTTGGCCCTTGTCAAATTGCCTCAACTCCATACACTTGCCCATTTTTTCTGCTTCTAACATTCAGTTTTGAGGACAAAATATTCATTTGCTGCCTAATATATCCAAGCCAGTTACAGGTGCCATGATGAAGAGATAATCTGTGTTATTCTCTTCACCTGTTAGTGGTCATAATGTTATGCCTGATCGATGTATAGTCTAAGCTGCTGAAAAATTTGTGAGCAGACTCAGAACACAGAAAATCTGTGAGACTGCTCTCATTTAAAGTGAGATAAATAACTGAACACATGTAAGAACTGGATTCAGTACTAACTTTTTTTCATGTTCACAATTGTTTTACTTATCATGAAAATAAACAACCAAAATGTCATTTAATATGTATCAGAGACATTCAGAAAGTTTCCAATTTGTCTGTTTTCCTACTTCAACAACCACCAGTCCCTTGTGTTGTTTCTTGTAAGTTAAATAAAACAAGTTAAGTCCAAAAGTAAACTCTTGACCATTCATTCAACTCTTCATATGAAGTCAAATGATCAAGTTATGAGAATGCATGATTTCAAGATCTGAAACGATCGGAAAATAAAAACAGGATATTTGAAGTTCGTTTAACCAGGACAATTATGAAAAATTTCTGCCTACTTTTAACTTATGTCACAGAACTGGAACAGCTCTTTGAACAGTTTTTAATGACCCACTCTGCTGTTCTGGTGATTTTCGTCCTGACTGCTGCCCTCAACGCTGAATCAGAGAATCTTTATGTCATGTCTTGAACAGTTCGTGGCCATGGACTGAAGTCATTGTCCTCAAACTCAGTCACTTGTTGAGTCCATCAAGGATACATTTTGAGCCCAGTCTTGTTTTGTTATATTTGCTGCCCTTTGGATCTGTTTTGAAAAAATGTAAGATTCTTTTCACTGGATTTGCAGAAGATATACAAATCTATCAGCCCATAAAAAGAAACACTAAAGACTCAGTGCTGCCTTTCTGGACTGATCAAAAGTTTTAAAAGTCACACATTATTTCTTTTAAAAAAGAAGAACAAAGTGAGAAATGGAACCTGGACAAATACGTTGCTTGACTTGAATCCAGTAAAACAGCTTTCGGGTTTTTAAAAGACAAATCAAGAGCAACACAACCCCTCCCGTAAAGAGCATCTCTGAAGAATGACAACATCTCTGCAGACATTTGTGCAACACTGGTGTCCTCCATGCTGAGGATCGCGTCTTTTGGCTAATACAAAAGTGAACATAGGAATTTTAATGCATTAAATCTGATCTGTTGCTTTTTGTTTATGCATTTATTTGTTTGATCATATAAGACTGTTGAAATTATCATGCAGTCCAACTTTGACGAAAATAAAATTGCATACGATCTCACTTTTGTCAACAGGTTGATTTCTTTTTTTGAAAAACTTTAACAATCATCTGCCAGATATATTTGAAACATTCAGAAAATGAAACACAAGGAGAACAAGATTTTGTTTGACACAGTTTATTGTTTCATACAAAAACAGACAGCAATATCTGCCAGTAGCAACGGAATACAAAAAAAGGATGCAATTTTATTTTGGGGTTAAAATTCATCAATTCAAATGGTGACACCAAAACCATGTATCGTCAACATTTTATCAACCAACCAGACTGAAGTTACCAACAAATATGAACTAAAGAAAATGAATAATCTGTGTTTCTGTACACATCCAAATGGGGTACAATGCATTCTATCAGACAATTGCATTATAATTCATCTCATTCCAGCACTCACACAGCAAAACTTCAAGTGTGTTACATCAAAGTCATCTGATCTGACCAAATTGTTCTGAAGCCAACTGAAGTCTCTATGAGTTGAATTTTTAAATTAAATTGTCTTATAGGGAGCTGAAACTTTATCTGATATGAAACCCATCAGAACTGTTACTTCCAGATGTTACGAAACTGGAAACTGGTTTAACTTCATTTTCAACAAAGAACCACCACAGAAATACAGACTGAAGTTGAACTGGATTGCAACTAATTTACATACACATGAACTTAACATGAGAAATACTAAAATAATTAAATCAAAAATTATATTCATGTGTAAATTCATGTTTACTATCTTAAATCAGACCGACATCATCCCTTTCTACTCAGCTCTGATAGAAATTGATAACCAACATAAAATTAAAAAATTAGGTCTTTAGCCAGAAATGTGGCATCTCCACTTGTGAGTCGTTTGTAAATGTAATGTGCTTCTGTAAAAGTTGGCACATTTCCATTGGACAGGTTGACAGATTTTATAAGATCCATGTCTCACCATCTGACATGCAATTACCTCAGAATCATTGCTGATGTGGTCTAAAGGTGCTTTCAATCAACAAGACCTACTTTTGTCCTGAACGATGTGAATGAATGCGTGTTCAACCATGCTTTGTTCCACCGATGTTCCAGGACTACAGCGTCTCAACTGTGTGAGCTCTCATGTGGACAGTAAGAGCATTATTTCTACTGAAACATTGCCCACATCTTTCACAAAAATATGGCTTCTCACCTGTGTGAGTTCTCATATGGACTTTCAGATGACTATTTTTGCTGAAACGTTTCTCACAGGTTTCACAAGAAAACAGTTTGTCACCTTTGTCAATTATCAAATGGACTTTCAGGTCAGAGCGTAAATTACGTATTTTTCTGCATGCATTGTCAGCACTTGGTTTTGCACTGTTGTGGATTTGGTGATGTTTCTTCATTTGGTACTTATTCTTAAAGGTCTTTCCACAAACATCACATTTTAAAGACTTTCTACCTGTGTCTGTATCACAGTGACTTTCTGACAATGAAGACTTGTCTACATTGTTACTGTGACTGCTCTCTCTGTTATGACTCTTCTTTGGCTTCAGCACTGCATTTCTAGTTGACCCTGAGTCTACATGCTTGCTTCCCTCCTGATGTGGGCTCTCAGCTACTGGTGAATTGTAAGAGAGGAGCTGATCCCTGTTTGGTTCTAGTTCACTGTGATCACCGTCCTTATCAGCTGAAGTCAATAGAAAGGTATCAGTAGCTTGATTCAGTACAATCTGCTCTACCTGCTGACTGGTGAAGAATTCCTCCGGTTCCTCTGTAATCTGTGAAGGTTCTGGGTCGTTCTGGTCCAAACAAGTGATGAATTTCTCCTCTTCCTCTTTAATCTGTGAAGACGTGAGGTCCTCCTGATTCAGACGAAACTTCTTCTCCTGGTTACGGAGATGCTGATGAGCAAGACCATTCCTCTCTTTCCAGACATCTTGATGTGGGTGATCTGAGTGGTAGGGCGCATGAAAAAGTTAACATGATGATGAGGAAAGAAACATCTGAGAGAAGACATTAAGTCCTCTCACATTGTTCCTCACATTGGCTCATCCTCAACAGCAATATAAAGTCATGTACCTCTGTGGAAACAGCACAACCATGACTACAAGTAGAGAAAGTTCTGAAGTTACATTTCTGCAGAATGGCACAGTTCTGGCATGAAGAAAAAACAACAAACAAAAACAAAACAATGGCAGAAGTGTTGATGTATCCAAGCAACAGCAAGGCGGCAAATAGACAGTTCAAAGAAAAGTCAATGAGTTACAGATTTTCTCAATTGATAAGACACTAAATTCCATTCACTGCAAACAGCCACCAACTGACTGCACACATTTCTCAAAAACAGGACTCTGCTGTCCAAATTTTGGACACTATTCATAGTTTGTACACAGTTTCCAAAACTCTTGCACTCTTTTTGCAAAAGACTGAACACGTTTTTTTGCTCATTTGAACACACTTTTCACTCATAGCACACATTTTTCAAAAAGTGAACATGAGGAAGCAGAATTGGGACACTGTTCCAACACTGCTGTCACAATTAAGACACAACAGGTCAAAACTGAAAACACTTTTACCAGTGAACTGCACACTATAAAACCTGCTGGGAAGCAGCATTAGCTGTTCAGAATGCAATCTGTTGTTAAGGTCAGCAGATGGTAAGGATGGTGCATAAAGTAAATGGTTTCAGGTTTACTGTGGTTTACTTTACATGAATGTGAATGTTGTTTGTCACTTCAGTGACATGTCTATACTGGAACAATACAAGCAGTCAGAAATGTTCTGAGAATACTGTAAAAAATCTAATGTATAATTCTGGTTCACAAGTGCTAGTAAAATTACAGAAAGTGTACATGACTGACTTTTTCTGTGTTTTGTGTGCGTTTGTTCCAGAGAGTTTTTCAGTTGGATTCTGATGATACACATGAATACATCTGGGACAATGTTAGTTTTCATAGAGGACTATTGATTCGGTAACGGCTTGATATGAACCCCCAAGTTATTGTGGTTTTTCTGCCGCCATATTCTCCCTTTCTGAATCCTATAGAAGAATTCTTGTCTACATGGAGGTGGAAGGTATATGAGCAGCAGCCATACTTTGGGAAAATCTCTTGCAATCAGTGGTCTTGGCATGTGGTGATGTTTCTGTTGATGCATGTCAGGGCTGGATCAGACACACTAGGTCCTTCTTTCCAGAGAAAACATAGCTTGTGATGTTGATGAGGTCCTGTGGTCCGACCAGGCTGAAAGAATTCATGCAGACATGGTGTAAATATTTGCATACTGTACTGTCTACAATACAGTCCTGTAGTTTTTGTCGAACATTATTTTTATTTTATAATGTACAGTCAGGCACTGCAATGACCCCGTCCGATTCATTTTAGGATGCATTGGTGTTTAAGTTGTCATTTTTGAGGACTGTATCATTTTTTTACACTTAATGTGAAAACAGTGAGAGAAGAGTGTTTTGTATTTAGCAGTGCAGTGTCCTACTTTTGCTTCGTGTGTCTTAATTTTGAAAACAAAGTTCGGATTTTGACAGTAAAGTGCGCTTTTTGATACAAGTGTGCAGTGAATTGTGTTCAAATAAAAAAATAAAATAAATTTTAAAAATAGTGTGCGGTGTGTTGGCAAATGTGTGCTATTTTTCAGGAACAGTGTCTTATTGAGAAAAACTGTAAGATCCAACAGCAGAGTTTCTGTCTGAAAATAAATGTAACTCAGAGTTCGAATTAGGATCTTACATTCATCACATTCCTTTGCTAGTTCATTAAGACAATCATAGTTTACATACCAATTCTGTGTAATATTATTCGTGGTTTCCAGTTGGCATCCAGCAGCCTGGGCTGATAATCAATCTCTTCATCCAACTGGCTGAGTGGTTTATCAGATACGAGAAATATTTCTCTGGATATTTCTACACGGTTGGATTTACACTGAACCAGTGTATCAGCCTCTTGCATGGGTGCAAGATGCTCTCCCTCCCCACTGGTGCACAGTTCCTCCTGCTCCTCTTCCTTCTGTAGAGAATCTGGATCATCCTGGTCCACACTGGAGTTCCTCTCCTGGTTGCAGAGCTTCTGCTCAGCAAGAACATTCTCCTCCTGGACATGTTGCTGCAGAAGGTCTGGAGGGTAAAATGACAAAAGTAAAAGCTTGTTAATGGTGATGATTAGTGATGCACATCTGAGCTAATAACCCTCTGAAACCCAAGTACTGTCTGGGTAGATTTTGCTCCTGTCAAATTTTTCTCACTGTGAATCTCTTCTGAGCAGTATGAAAGTAATATAGAATAGAATAGAATATACTTTATTAGTCCCACAAGAGGAAATTTGCAATGTCACAGTAGCTCAGTGACAGTAAGAAATATCAAGAAAACATAACTATAAATTAAAGGCATAAGATATATACACTATATATGCAATATAAATAACATAAACTTGATTAAACAAGGACACTAACAAGACAAATTTAAGAATATATACACAAATGAATTGTACAGTTTGGACAGAAATTACATTTAAAATTGCTCCACTTCACACTGTTTTTGAACCATGCTGTATTGATGTTATTGACCTGATATGTTTTATTTTGCTGTCAGTCTCTTCGTCATCTCCTGTCTTCTCAATGTAAACACAGTCTGCATGTCATCTGAAAACTTTTTGAAGATTTTTTGTCATTTCACTTTTGGTCTGTTGCACTTAAAAGCACAGAATTTTTTGCTTTATTATGGATCTGGAGCAAACAACGTGGTTTTGGTGAATTTTTTAATGATAAGATAAGATAATCCTTTATTACTCCGCACGTCAGGGAAAATTTCCTGTGTTACAGCAGCAATGCACAGTAAAGATAGTAATTTTAATAACAATACTATACACAATATGTACAAGAATGAAGGATGAAAAATTAATAAATGGAGTATTACTAAACTATAAATAAATTACATCAGCAACAAGTGGTTTGTGGAATAAATGTAAAAGTGCAGAATATGCCAGCAGTGCAAGGAATTGTGCAGATTTTACCATGGTTCGAGATGATATGATGTAAGTCCAGTTTATGTTAACATCAGCCAGTGATGCTGATGTTGTAAAGTCTTATAGCAGATGGAATGAAGGACCTGCGATAGCATTCCTTCTTGCAGGGTGGATGTCTCAGTCTACTGCTGAAGGAGCTGCTGAAAGACCCCACAGTGTCATGCAGTGGGTGAGAGGGATTGTCCATGATGGATGTGAGCTTTGCCAACATCCTCCTCTCACCTACCTCCTCTATGGAGTCCAGGGAACAGTCCAGGACAGAACCTCCTCCTGACCAGTCTGTTCAGTCTCTTTCTATGAAACATATATGAATCATTTCGATGAACTGTGTCGCAGAACTGACGAAACATTGAAAATCTGTTGATTTGTTAAGTTTTCAAGGGTTCTGTTAATTGCTTTTTGTTGTAATCTGCTATTACAGGGGGTCCTCGACTGATGTCGGAATTCCATTCCTACAACAGAACGTAACGCGATTTTCACCGTAAGTTGGAACTCACATATGTACATAAGTACCTACGTTATGTTGGGAATATTCTCATTACATTCAATTATAATCGCATTTAATCACATATAATCGCAATTAATCATAATTAATCACATTTAATCACAGCTTATCTTATTGTGTGATCATAACTATATTAACGTGTTATCGCTTATAATAAACTGTGCAAGACAAGCATACACCAGAGTGCAAATGAGGATATTAAGCAATTGATCCTTCATATACCAGACATGGAAAGATGAGAAGATGCTACTCAGTGCTCACCCAAGATTAGATCTACCCACACTCAAAAATAGATTGAGGAAGAGCGGCAGCAAGCCATTTCATGGAAGTAGCATCGGCATAACATTTCACAGAAGTGTCAGATCCATATGAAGCAGGTCACGTACTCTTAAGAGCAAACCAGGTTAAAACTTATTTCGCAATCAATACGCCCACGCGTGCACAAGTGTTCTAATTACAGGGTGAAGACGCACCGGATTGGACGAAGACTGAAGACACGAGCGGAAGCGGCGTTAGCCTAGACCAATCAGATAGAAGCATATTTCCTCATATAAAACTCTGTATAATGTTACGGTAGCATTCCCTCTTGTGACGGCACCTGTAGACCAGACAACTACTGTTAGCTAGACCAAGTGGGAATCAGTATGCATACACTCTGATTATCCAATGCTACTAAATATTCTTAATTGAATATCTGTTTCTGAGTCTTAATTGATCGTGAGTGGTTCCTCAATAGCAATCAACGAACACGCCCGACAGTTACTTACCTATGCTAACATGGGGTGAAATCATAATCTAAGACATTAAAACACTGTACAGTTTGCTCCGCTTCCCAACTAGTTCCCGTGCCAAATTTGTTTTCACGTCACAAACACCGTACATCGGAATGATGGAACAAGACGAATAAATTTATGGGAGATGGCGATGTTGCCACGAAACGCTGTAGGTCAAGGATGTCGTTAACCGAGGACCTCCTGTATAACTTTGGGTTGAGCACTAAATAATTGGCCACCACAATCCAACTAGAAATAATCAGCAATAATGCTAGTTAGTTGTTACAGTTCCGACTATAGTAATCGTATCAATGAAATTACTCATAATCAAGGTTTTCACCTGACTATTAAACATCCTCAAAAAGTAGCTGCGTCCTCAGTTTACGAGGATTTAATAGCAAGTCAATGTAGTATTTTGCTGAAAATGTTGTTGTCCTTTCTGAAGGCTGAGGTATCAATCTGTCTCTGGGTTGTCCTGTGATGAACCGGTGATCCATCCTGGGTGTCCACCGCCTTCCAACCAATATTGTTTGGGACAGGTTCTTGGCCCTGCTACTGTATAATTATCTATTTATTTATTTCATTGCTGTACTCTGCTGTAAACTGTTTTAATACTACTACAGCTCATCTTATACCATCCCACACTGAATTCCATTCAATTTATAGTGTACGATAGTCTCGATATATCACACACTGGTCAAATACTAACAATAACTGACCAGTTGCTACAAATAATTGAGCAATTATTACAAATTCTTGATCAGTTAGTACGTCCCAAGTAAGTATGCAGTAATATATTTGTTAGTGTGTCAGAGTGAATGAGTTGGGTTTGACGTGGAGGACGAGAAAAGCTAAAATAATGGAGACATAGATAGAAAAGGAAACTTTCACAAAGAAAAAGTCTTTCTGTACATTTCATGTGTATTTAATC
Source organism: Amphiprion percula (assembly GCA_003047355.2). Classification (NCBI taxonomy): domain Eukaryota; kingdom Metazoa; phylum Chordata; class Actinopteri; family Pomacentridae; genus Amphiprion; species Amphiprion percula. Next base: position 5,561,928 of record CM009717.1, read on the forward strand.
ACCATAGATTATACATGGATGAAGGAAAACGTGGCTTTCACACTTCATTAGGACAATTATTTATATTCATTCACCAAAGTGAGTTGATGTTTCCTGATTTCTTTGGGATTATTATGAACCCTGAAATTTAAAGACCACCATGGAGTCGGTATAGAAATGTGAAAGTTATCCTGCTGTTCATCCACACAAACCGCAGCTCCTCACTTTACTTCTATCAGTTCATTCAGACCATCACACTTCCACAAACCTGTTGTGTGTAACTTTATCTCAGGTTTCCAGATGTTATCCAGCAGTCTGCGCTGACGATCGATCTCCTCCTCGTACTGGACGATGGTTTTCTCAAACTCTGTGAATATTTCTTCAGCAGCAGCAGTTAGTCGCTGGTTGATCAACTCTCTCAGATTCTGGACTGAACTCATCTTTAAGTGATAAAATATTAATCCGAGACACGACAGAACAACTGTCTGTAAAAACTTCCACACATCAGTACAGGTTGGAAACAGTTTCAGTGAGCTAACGTTAGCAGCGGTTTGTCTTCACTTCCGCCGGATGTTGTCTTTAAAAAAAAAAAAAAAAAAAAAACAAACCTTATCAGCCTTCAAATTAAAATGTTCTTTTTCGATAGCAGCTGTTAGTAAATTTAAAATGATACTACTACTACTACTACTATTACCAATAATAATAATAATAATAATAATAATAATAATAATAATAATAATAATAATAATAATAATAATAATAATAATAATAATAAAAGAAAGGTAAAAGTAAGAAATTATTCAACAAACAAAATCTCAAAAGGGATGTTTTGTCTTTTTGTTTGTAAATAAAAGTATTAATATTGTCCATCAGGGACAGCATGCAAACATAAAGTATGTGTTAACATAAAATGGAAATATGTACAATATTGTTAACCAAAACAAGGAATTGTGTTCCAAGCCGAACAAACTCATCGAGATTTTCTTCTTCACTTCTTTTGAAAAGTCCAAAATAATTCAAATACTTACAAGACACTTAAAATACAAGGACCGTTTATGACGCAGATTTTTGTTTCACAAGAAGAAAACAAAAATAAGCAACTTCGAACAAACCAGAGAACAACCAACAAAAATAAATACATTACAAAAAAGGACAGAGCAACCGGGACTGAATAAAGCAAAAGTAAAAATACCAAACTACAACAATCCTCTATGAACAGGAACATCTTTAACCAAAACCTAACTTAAGTAGCAGTAAGTATGATAAGCAACATGCATATAAAATATGAAAAGTAATACTGCCAGAAAATAGACTCTGTCACTGTTTTACTCATATATGTTGGCAAAGCTCACATCCATCATGGACAATCCCTCTCACCCACTGCATGACACTGTGGGGTCTTTCAGCAGCTCCTTCAGCAGCAGACTGAGACATCCACCCTGCAAGAAGGAACGCTATCACAGGTCCTTCATTCCATCTGTTGTAAGACTTTATAACATCAGTATCACTGGCTGATGTTAACATAAACTGGACTTACATCATATCATCTCAAACCATGGTAAAATCTGCACAATTCCTTGCACTGCTGGCATTTTCTGCACTTTTACATTTATTCCACAAACCACTTTTTGCTGATGTAATTTATTTATAGTGTAGTAATACTCTCTTTATTCATTCCTCAGCCTTCATTCTTGTATATATTGTATATATTATTGTTATTACAATTATTATCTTTACTCTGCATTGCTGCTGTAACACGGGAAATTTCCCCTGACATGGGGAGTAATGAAGGATTATCTTATCTGATCTTATAAATGATGTTTACTAGTGAGTTAATGATGCTGTTTGATTGGGAGCCAGTTTTAGCTGCTCTATACTTGATGCTTTTACTTTATGTACTAGCAGGTTAATCAGCAATGTCTCCTACTCTCTAAGGTCATCATACACTATATTGCTAAAAGTATTGGCTCACCCATCCAAATAATCAGAATCAGGTCTTCCAGTCACTTCCATGTCCACAGGTGTATAAAATCAAGCACCTAGGCATGCAGACTGCTTTTACAAACATTTGTGAAAGAATGGCTCGCTCTCAGGAGCTCAGTGAATTCCAGCGTGGAACTGTGATAGGATGCCACCTGTGCAACAAATCCAATCGTGACATTTCCTCGCTCCTAAATATTCCACAGTCAACTGTCAGCTGTATTATAAGAAAGTGGAAGTGTGTGGAAACGACAGCAACTCAGCCACCAAGTGGTAGGCCACGTAAACTGACGGAGTGGGGTCAGCAGATGCTGAGGTGCATAGTGCCAAGAGGTCGCCAACTTTCTGCAGAGTCAATCGCTACAGACCTTCAAACTTCATGTGGCCTTCAGATTAGCTCAAGAACAGTGCGAAGAGAGCTTCATGGAATGGGTTTCTATGGCCGAGCAGCTGCATCCAAGCCATACATCTAGGGTGACCAGACGTCCCGATTTACCCGGAACCGTCCCGTTTTTGAGCCCTGCGTCCCGTGTCCCAGCGGATTTTACTACCCCCATTGTTTTGTCCCGTTTTTATACAAGCGCGGTCCCGGGTGTCCTGGCTTTTTCCTTCTTCCCCTCGTCAATCAACACGCACCAGTGGTGCGGGTAAATCGGGACGTCTGGTCACCCTACATACATCACGAAGTGCAATGCAAAGCGTGGGATGCAGTGGTGTAAAGCAGCCGCCACTGGACTCTAGAGCAGTGGAGATGCCTTCTCTGGAGTGACCAATCGCGCTTCTCCATCTGGCAATCTGATGGACGAGTCTGGGTTTGGCGGTTGCCAGGAGAACGATACTTGTCGGACTGAATTTTGCCAAGTGTAAAGTTTGGTGGAGGGGGGATTATGGTGTGGGGTTGTTTTTCAGGAGTTGGGCTTGGCCCCTTAGTTCCAGTGAGAGGAACTCTGAATGCTTCAGCATACCAAGACATTTTGGACAATTCCATGCTCCCAACTTTGTGGGAACAGTTTGGAGCTGGTCCCTTCCTCTTCCAACATGACTGTGCACCAGTGCACAAAGCAAGGTCCATAAAGACACGGATGACAGAGTCTGGTGTGGATGAACTTGACTGGCCTGCACAGAGTCTTGACCTCAACCTGATAGAACACCTTTGGGATGAATTAGAGCGGAGACTGAGAGCCAGACCTTCTGGTCCAACATCAGTGTGTGACCTCACAAATGCATTTCTGGAAGAATGGTCAAAAATTCCCATAAACACACTCCTAAACCTTGTGGACAGCCTTCCCAGAAGAGTTGAAGCTGTTATAGCTGCAAAGGGTGGACCAACGTCATATTGAACCCTATGGATTAGGAATGGGATGTCACTTACGTTCATATGCGAGTCAGGCATGTGAGCGAATACTTTTGGCAATATAGTGTATAATTACTTTCTCTTTCTGCAAATCTGTTCTGGACATTGGTACAATTTCTTAATGAGTTTGATACATCATTTGCAGAATACCATCATCTACTATGTCGTGAAATTTCAACCATTTTAACTGCAAGAATAGTGGGTTTGTTGGATCTCTAGATTTTTTTGGATGATCATTCTTATGGCTCTTCACTGTAAAATGAAAATTCAAGACAGTCATGTGTAAATTCATGTTCACTAAATTAAATCAGAGCAACATCATCCCTTTCCACCCAGGTAAAGCCAAATTCATAAACAACATTAAATTAACTGTTAGGTCTTTAGTCACAAGTACTATGTCTCCAGTTGTCTTTATTTCGAAATGCAAATACTTGTTATGTATCCACTGGACAGTTTCACAGATTTTAAAAGATCCTTGTCTCACAATCTGACATGCAATTACCTCAGAATCATTGCTGAAGTGGTCAAAAGGCGCTTTAAATCAACAAGACCTACTTTTGTCCTCAACGACTTGAAAAAAATGCATGTTCAACCAAGCTTTATTCCATCGATGTTCCAGGACTACAGCATCTCACCTGTGTGACTTCTCATGTGCTTAGTCAGATTACCACTTTGATTGAAACTTTTTCCGCAGGTTGTACAAGAATATGGCCTCTCACCTGTGTGAGTTCTCATGTGGACATATAGATTACTAAGTCTGTTGAAGTTTTTCCCACATCTTTCACAATACGCCTTCTCACCTGTGTGAGTTCTCATGTGCTCAGTCAGATTACCATTTTGATTGAAACTTTTTCCGCAGGTTGTACAAGAATATGGCCTCTCACCTGTGTGAGTTCTCATGTGGACATATAGATTACTAAGTCTGTTGAAGTTTTTCCCACATCTTTCACAACAATACGCCTTCTCACCTGTGTGAGTTCTCATGTGCTCAGTCAGATTACCATTTTGATTGAAACTTTTTCCGCAAGTTTCACAAGAATATGGCTTCTCACCTGTGTGAATTCTCATGTGGACAGTCAGCTGACTATTTCTACTGAAACGTTTCCCACAGGTTTCACAAGAAAACCGTTTGTCACCTTTGTCAATGACCATATGGACTTTCAGGTCAGACCCTAAATTACATTTTTTTCTGCATGCATTGTCGGCACTTGGATTTGTATCATCGTGGATTTGGTGATGTTTCTTCATTTGGTACTTATTCTGAAAGGTGTTTCCAAACACATCACATTTTAAAGACTTTCTACCTGTGTCTGTATCACAGTGACTTCCTGACAATGAAGACTTGTCTGCATTGTTATTGTGACTGCTCTCTCTGTTATGACTCTTCTTTGGCTTCAGCACTGCATTTCTAGTTGACCCTGAGTCTACATGCTTACTTCCCTCCTGATGTGGGCTCTCAGCTACTGGTGAATTGTAAGAGAGGAGCTGGTCCCTGTTTGGTTCTAGTTCACTGTGGTCACCGTCCTTATCAGCTGAAGTCAATAGAAAGGTATCAGTAGCTTGATTCAGTACAATCTGCTCTTTCTGCTGACTGGTACAGAGTTCCTCCAGTTCCTCTTTAATCTGTGAAGGTTCTGGGTCTTTCTGGTCGAGGCAAGTGATGAATTTCTCTTCTTCCTTTTTAATCTGTGGAGGCCTTGGGTCCTCCTGATCCAGACGAAACTTCTTCTCTTGGTTACAGAGCTGCTGATTAGCAAGACCATTCCTCTCTTTCCAGACATCTTGATGTGGGTGATCTGAGTGGTAGGGCGCATGAAAAAGTTATTAACATGATGATAAGGAAAGAAACATCTGAGAGAAGACATTAAGTCCTCTCACATTGTTCCTCACACTGGCTCATCCTCAACAGTAATATAAAGTCATGCACTTCTGTGGAAACAGCACAACCATGACTACAAGTAGAGAAAGTTCTGAAGTTACATTTCTGCAGAATGGCACAGTTCTGGCATGAATAAAAAACGACAAACAAAAACAAAACAATGGTGGAAGCGTCCAAGCAACAGCAAGGCAGCAAATGGCTCAAATAAAAGTCGAGTTAAGATGCAAAAGCGGAATTTCTGTCTGAAAATAAATGTAACTCAGAGTTCGAATTAGGATCTTCCATTCATCACATTCCTGTGCTAGTTCATTAAGACAACCATAGTTTTACATACCAATTCTGTGTAATATTATTCGTGGTTTCCAGAAGGGATCCAGCAGCCTGGGCTGATAATCGATCTCTTCATCCAACTGGCCGACTGGTTTATCAGACACTCCAGAAATTTCTGTGGATATTTCTACACAGTTGGATTTACACTGAACCAGTGTATCAGCCTCTTGCATTAGTACAAGATGATCTCCCTCCCCACTGATGCACAGTTCCTCCTGCTCCTCATTCTTCTGTGGAGCATCTGGATCATCCTGGTCCACATTGGAGTTCCTCTCCTGGTTGCAGAGATTCTGCTCAGCAAGAACATTCTCTTCCTGGACATGTTGCTGCAGAAGGTCTGGAGGGCAGAATGACAAAAGTAAAAGCTTGTTAAAGGTGACGACGGCTGATGCACATCTGAGCTAATAACCCTCTGAAACCCAAGTACTGTCTGGGTAGATTTTGCTCCTGTCACATTTTTCCTCACTGTGGGATTATTTTTCAGCGCAATATAAAATCCTCTGTGGAAACAGCACAACCATGACTAGAATTACAGAGAACTCACAAATGTCTTCTGAGCAGTATGAATATAATAGAGAATAGAATATAGTCCCACAAGAGGGAATTTGCAATGTCACAGTACCTAAGTGACAGTAAGAAAAATCAAGGAAACACAACTGTAAATTAAAGACGTGAGATATATACACTATATATGCAATATAAATAAGATAAACTTAATAAAACAAGGACATGAACAACACAAATTTAAGAATATATAGACAAATGAATTGCACAGTTGGCACATGGCACAGTTTGGACAGAAATTACAATGAAAATGGCTCCACTTCACACTGTTTTTGAGCCATGCTGCATTGATGTTATTGACCTGATATGTTTTATTTTGCTGTCAGTCCCTTCGTCATCTCCTGTCTTCTCAATGTAAACACAGTCTGCATGTCATCTGAAAACTTTTTCGAAGATTTTTTTGGCATTTCACTTTTGGTCTGTTGCACTTAGGAGCACTGAATTTTTGCTTTATTATGGATCTGGAGCAAACAACGTGGTTTTGGTGAATTTTTTAATGATCAGATAAGATAATCCTTTATTACTCCCCACGTCAGGGAAAATTTCCTGTGTTACAGCAGCAATGCACAGTAAAGATAGTAATTTTAATAACAATAATATATACAATATATACAAGAATGAAGGATGAAAAATCGATAGAGTATTACTACACTATAAATAAATGATATCATCAAAAAGTGGTTTGTGGAATAAATGTAAAAGTGCAGAAAATGCCAGCAGTGCAAGGAATTGTGCAGATTTTATCATGGTTTGAGATGATATGATGTAAGTCCAGTTTATGTTAATATCAGCCAGTGATGCTGATGTTATAAAGTCTTACAACAGATGAAATGAAGGACCTGCGATAGCGTTCCTTCTTGCAGGGTGGATGTCTCAGTCTGCTGCTGAAGGAGCTGCTGAAAGACCCCACAGTGTCATGCAGTGGGTGAGAGGGATTGTCCATGATGGATGTGAGCTTTGCCAACATCCTCCTGGCTGAGTGCTGGGGTGAATTCCTCGGGGTGAAGCGGGGATCTGCTGGAGCCCTGCTGGGCATAGGATCACAGGCTCGCTCTGGTTGTGTGTGCATGAGCCGTATCCTTGTGGCTCACACCCTCCAGTTGCCAGGTACATGATGGGTTGGTTCCCCCAGCTGCCATCCTGATTTTACGTAATGAGTTCATTAACTCAGGGTTATTTTTCTTTTCAGTTAACAGCCCCGCATATCTGACTGCCACCATCACTTCAAGCCGAGCTGCTGTTTTGGTTTTCTTTAATATTCGTCTGGTGAACTGTTCGTGTTTTTTTTTGTTTTGTTTTGTTTGTTTGCTGCGGCTTGGAGCGGACTTCTCAGCCCAGCACGGCTGAGTACCGTCTGCGTCTGCTCCGTGCAGAGGCTGGTTGTGTTGCTGCTGTACCAGAACCTGTACAGCTGCAAGGGCTACTTCAGTTGATGGTGTTTTGTTTTCTTTGTTATTTAGAATTTAATTTAGGTATTTCCTTTTGGTATTTTGGTTTGCTTTGTTGCATTAGTTGATTTGTCTTTTTTTGTTGTTTTCTTTGTGAGTTTATTTAGCCTCATGTATTGATTTAATTGATCATTTATTGTTCTTTGGTTTCGTTTTCTTTTGTCCACACCAGTTATGGTTAGTTTGGGCACGTTTTATTAATCTTTGTCTCTTTCTTCTGTTTACAGGTGCTGTGGCTTACTGCGGCAGTTGTTTCCTGGTGGTGGTGTCTTCTTCACGGTCCCCCCTGTCTTTTGGTTGTGTGTGTGTGCGTTTTATTTGCAGTGTCACGGGTGATTCATTTGAGGATTCCTCTCCCCTTTTGGTTATCCTGCCGCAGGGTAAGCCCCAGCCCGGCTTTTTATTCCTTGTTGCCCATTCTTTCTTTTAGTTAGTATATGTTAACTGGTGTATGACATTATTTCCTTTCTTATAATTTGTTAATAAACATTGTTAAATTGGAACACGTCTCGCCCCCCTGTGTTAATGGACCCTGTTGAGCTTTAATTTGTTTAGTGACAGTGAAACACACCTGAGCTAGGATTTCCTGGGTGCAAGTCCCAGGTGGCTGTTGGGACCATAATTGGTCTAATTGGCTACAAACATTCCTCGAATCTCACCACACGAGGAATTCCTGTATAACTTTGGGCTGAGCACTAAATTACTGGCCACCACAATCCAACTAGAAATAATTAGCAATAATGCTAGTTAGTTGTGACAGTTCTTCTGACTATAGTAATCATATAAACGAAATTACTCATAATCGAGGTTTTCACCTGACAACGAAACATCTCCAAAAATTAGCTGCGTCTTCAGTTTATGAGGATTTAAGAGCAAGTCAATGTAATATTTTCCTGAAAATATTGTTGTTGTCCTTTCTGAAGGTTGAGGTATCGATCTGTCTCTGGGTTGTCCTGTGATGAACCGGTGATCCATCCTGGGTGTCCACCGCCTTCCACCCAATATTGATTGGGACAGGGTCTTGGCCCTGCTACTGTGTAATTGTGTATTTACTTATTCAACTGCTGTAAAATGTTTAATACTACTACAGCTCATCTTATACCATGCCACACTGAATTCCATTCAATTTATAATGTACGATAGTCTCAATATATCATACACTGGTCAAATACTAACAATAACTGACCAGTTGCTACAAATAATTGAGCAATTATTACAAATTCTTGATAAGTTAGAATGTCCCAAGTAAGTATGCAGTAATATATTTGTTAGTGTGTCAGAGTGAATGATTTGGGTTTGACGTGGAGGACGAGAAAAGCTAAAATAATGGAGACATAGATAGAAAAGGCAACTTTCACAAAGAAAAAGTCTTTCTGTACATTTCATGTGTATTTAATCACCACAGATTATACATGGATGAAGTAAAACGTGGCTTTCACACTTCATTAGGACAATTATTTATATTCATTCACCAAAGTGAGTTGATGTTTTCCTGATTTCTTTGGGATTATTATGAACCCTGAAATTTAAAGACCACCATGGAGTCGGTATAGAAATGTGAAAGTTATCCTGCTGTTCATCCACACAAACCGCAGCTCCTCACTTTACTTCTATCAGTTCATTCAGACCATCACAGTTCCACAAACCTGTTGTGTGTAACTTTATCTCAGGTTTCCAGATGTTATCCAGCAGTCTGCGCTGACGATCGATCTCCTCCTCGTACTGGACGATGGTTTTCTCAAACTCTGTGAATATTTCTTCAGCAGCAGCAGTTAGTCGCTGGTTGATCAAGTCTCTCAGATTCTGGACTGAACTCATCTTTAAGTGATAAAATATTAATCTGAGACACTACAAAACAACCGTCTGTAAAAACTTCCACACATCAGTACACGTTAGAAACAGTTTCAATGAGCTAACGTTAGCAAGGGTTTGGCTTCACTTCTACCGGATGTTGTGCTTTTTTTTTTTTTTTTTTTTTAACTTGATCATCCTTCAAATTAAAATGTTCTTTATCGAAAGCAGCTGTTTTCGGTAAATTTAAAATAATAATAATAATAATAATAATAATAATAATAATAATAATAATAATAATAATAATAATAATAATAATAATAATAATAACAATAATAATAATAATAATAATAATAATAATAATAATAATAATAATAATAATAATAATAATAGTAGTAAATTCTCAAAAGTAAGAAAAGTAAAAGTAAGAAACTATTCAAAAAACAAAAATCTCAAAAGGGATGTTTTGTCTTTTTGTTTTTAAATGAAAGCATTAATATTGTCCATCAGGGACAGTATGCAAACTTCAAGTATGTTTGAACATAAAATGGAAATATGTACAAGATTGTTAACCAAAACAAGTAATTGTGTTCCAACTCTAACAAACTGATTGAGATTTTCTTCTTCACTTCATTTGGAAAGTCCAAAATAACTCAAAAACTTACAAGACACTTAAAATACAAGGACCGTTTATGATGCTGATTTTTGTTTCACAAGAAGAAAACAAAAATAAGCAACTTCAAATAAACCAGAGAAAAACCAACAAAAATGAATAAACTTCACAAAAAAAAAAACAAAAAACTGTGAAGTGACAGGGACTGAATATAGCAAAAGTAAAAATCCCAAACTACAACAATCTTCTATGATCAGGAACATCTTTAACCAAAACCTAACTTAACTAGCATTAAGCATTAGAAGCAACATGCATATAAAATATTAAAAGTAATACTGCCAGAAAATGGACACTGTCAGTGTTTTACTCATATAAATGATGTTTACTAGTGAGTTAATGATGCTGTTTGATTGGGAGCCACTTTTAGCTGCTTTATACTTGATGCTGTTACTTTATGTACTGGCAGGTTAATCAGCAATGTCTCCTACTCTCTAAGGTCATCATATGTTTGTAGAGGTGACATCCTGGTCAATTCTGAAGATCGGCAGAAAATACATTCTAATTCATTATCTTTGAACACCTACTGGACAGGGATGGTATGAAAAATTCTACTTCCCTCTGAACTGTAATAAAGTCAAAATATAAAGCTGTAGAAATTGATCCACTAAATTCAAATTTGTATTTAAATACATTATTTGGCTAAATGCACTGACTTACTTACCATCACAACTCATTAAGTAGGAAGGAAATATATCAAGTGATCAAAAGGTATTAAACAATGAAAGATTGTAATTACCAATGAGACAGAGTCCTACTTTCATCCAGGAACCACTGAAAACAACAAAACAACACAAACTGCAATCACTAGGGGTGTAAAGTTACTCAGTACATTTACTGCTGTGGACCATTAAGTGCATTTTTAAAGTTCTTCTCTTATCCGTCCATTCCACTGCATTTCAGAGGAAAATATTGTACTTTCTACTGCACTTAATTTATCTGAATTGTTCTATTATTGAAGAGTGAGATTCAAGAATAGACTCTTGCGTGTGATTTACATTCTTTTGATTCTATGTCTAGAGTGTTTCATAAATTGAACATGTTTACACAAATACAATGGTCCATTAATTTCGTCCCAAATCTTGGTTTGATGAAGATCTCTGTTCTTTTTCACTTATATTTACTTTCTCTTTCTGCAAATCTGTTCTGGACATTGACTGGTCAAGTTTCGTTATGAGTTTGATACATAATTTGCAGAATACCATAATCTACTATGTCGTGAAATTTCAACCATTTTAACTGCAAGAATAGTGGGTTTGTTGGATCTCTAGATGTATCTGTAGATGAAGTGCTATCTCTGTCAATCAGTGGTCTTGGCATGTGGTGATGTTTCTGTTGATGCATGTCAGGGTTGGATCAGACACACTAGGTCCTTCTTTCCAGAGAAAACATAGCTTGTGATGTTGATGAGGTCCTGAGGTCTGACCAGGCTGAAAGAATTCATGCAGATGTGGTGTAAATATCTGCATATTGTACTGTGTACAATACAGTGCTGTAGTTTTTGTCTAACATTATTTTTATTTTATAATGTACAGTCAGGCACTGCAATGGCCCCCTCTGATTCATTTATAGGATGCATTTGTGTTTAAGTTGTCATTTTTGAGGACTGTATCATTTCTTTACACCTCATGTGAAAACACATTGAGAGAAGAGTGTTTTGTATTTAGCAGTGCAGTGTTCTACTTTTGCTTCGTGTGTCTTAATTTTGAAAACAAAGTTCAGATTTTGACAATAAAGTGTGCTTTTGACACAAGTGTGCAGTGCTTTGTGAATTGTGTTTAACTAAAAACAATAGTGTGCAGTGTGTTGGGAAATGTGTGCTATTTTTCAGAAACAGTGTCTTATCAATTGAGAAAAACTGTAAATCAGAGCAACATCGTCCCTTTCCACCCAGGTCAAGCCAAAATTAATTAACAACATTAATTATTAGGTCTTTAGTCACAAGTATTATGTCTCCAGTTGTCTTTCTTTCGAAATGCAAATATGTGCTATGTATCCACTGGACAGTTTAACAGATTTTAAAGATCCATGTCTCACAATTTGACATGCAATTACCTCAGAATCATTGCTGAAGTGTCAAAAGGCGCTTGAAATCTACAAGACCTACTTTTGTCCTGAACGATGTGCATAAATGCGTGTTCAACCAAGCTTTGTTCCACCGAAGTTCCAGGACTACAGCATCTCACCTGTGTGAGTTCTCATGTGGCTAGTCAGACTACTATTGTGACTGAAACTTTTTCCACAGGTTTTACAAGAATATGGCCTCTCACCTGTGTGAGCTCTCATGTGGACAGTCAGATTATTTCTTTTACTGAAACTTTTTCCACATGTTTCACAAAAATACGGCCTCTCACCTGTGTGAGTTCTCATGTGGCCAGTCAAACTATTGTTGTGACTGAAACTTTTTCCACAGGTTTTACAAGCATACGGCCTCTCACCTGTGTGAGTTCTCATGTGCTCAGTCAGATTACTACGTTCACTGAACCTTTTCCCACATCTGTCACAAGAATATGGCTTTTCACCTGTGTGTTTTCTCATGTGGGCACGAAGACTACTACGGCCGTTGAATTTTTTCCCACATCGTTCACAACAATACGCCATCTCACCTGTATGAATTCTCATGTGGCTAGTCAAACTATTGTTGTGACTGAAACTTTTTCCGCAGGTTTTACAAGAATACGGCCTCTCACCTGTGTGAGTTCTCATGTGCACAGTCAGATTATTTCTTTTACTGAAACTTTTTCCGCAAGACTCACAGGAATATGGCTTTTCACCTGTGTGAGCTCTCATGTGCACAGTCAGATGGCTGCTTTGACGAAAACTTTTTCCACATCTTTCACAAAAATATGGCTTTTCACCTGTGTGATTTTTCATGTGGACATATAGACGACTACGTCTGTCGAATTTTTTCCCACATCTTTCACAAGAATACAGCTCCTCACCTGTGTGAGTTCTCATGTGCTCAGTCAGATGACTATTTCTACTGTAACGTTTCCCACAGGTTTCACAAGAAAACTGCTTGTTACCTTTGTCAATTATCATATGGACTTTCAGGTCAGACCGTAAATTAAATGTTTTTCTGCATGCATTGTCAGCACTTGGTTTTGCACTGTTGTGGATTTGGTGATGTTTCTTCATTTGGTTCTTATTCTTAAAGGTGTTTCCACAAACATCACATTTTAAAGACTTTCTACTTGTGTCTGTATAATGATGATTTCCTGACGCTGAACATTTGTCTGCATTGCTACTACTCTCTCTGTTATGACTCTTCTTTGGCTTCAGCGCTGCATTTACTTTGCAAGGAAGTGGTTTTATGCCTTTGTGGATTTGGTGATGTTTCTTCATGTGGTTTTCATTCTTTAAGGTCTTTCCACAAATATCACATTTGAAAGACTTTCTACCTGTGTCTGTATCACAGTGACTTCCTGACAATGAAGACTTGTCTACATTGTTACTGTGACTGCTCTCTCTGTTATGACTCTTCTGTGGCTTCAGCACTGCATTTCTAGTTGACCCTGAGTCTACATGCTTACTTCCCTCCTGATGTGGGCTCTCAGCTACTGGTGAATTGTAAGAGAGGAGCTGATCCCTGTTTGGTTCTAGTTCACTGTGATCACCGTCCTTATCAGCTGAAGTCAATAGAAAGGTATCAGTAGCTTGATTCAGTACAATCTGCTCTTTCTGCTCACTGGCACAGAGTTCCTCCGGTTCCTCTGTAATCTGTGAAGGTTCTCGGTCTTTCTGGTCCAGGCAAGTGCTGAATTTCTCTTCTTCCTCTTTAATCTGTGGAGGCGCTGGGTCCTCCTGATCCAGACGAAACTTCTTCTCCTGGTTACAGAGCTGCTGATGAGCAAGACCATTCCTCTCTTTCCAGACATCTTGATGTGGGTGATCTGAGTGGTAGGGCGCATGAAAAAGTTATTAACATGATGATAAGGAAAGAAACATCTGAGAGAAGACATTAATTCCTCTCACATTGTTCCTCACATTGGCTCATCCTCAACAGCAACATAAAGTCATGCACCTCTGTGGAAACAGCACAACTATGAGTACAAGTAGAGAAAGTTCCGAAGTTACATTTCTGCAGAATGGCACAGTTCTGGCATGAATTTAAAAAAAAAAAAAAAAAAAAAAACAATGGCAGAAGCGTTGATGTATCCAAGCAACAGCAAGGCGGCAAATAGACAGTTCAAAGGAATGTCAACATCTTAATATGCAAAAGCGGAATTTCTATCTGAAAATAAACTCAGAGTTCTAATGAGGATCTTACATTCGTCACACTCCTTTACTAGTTCATTAAGACAATCATAGTTTTACATACCAATTCTGTGTAATATTATTCGTGGTTTCCAGAAGGGATCCAGCAGCCTGGGCTGATAATCGATCTCTTCATCCAACTGGCCGACTGGTTTATCAGACACTCCAGAAATTTCTCTGGATATTTCTACACAGTTGGATTTACACTGAACCAGTGTATCAGCCTCTTGCATCAGTGCAAGATGCTCTCCCTCCCCACTGGTGCACAGTTCCTCCTGTTCCTCTTTCATCTGTGGAGCATCTGGATCATCCTGGTCCACATTGGAGTTCCTCTCCTGGTTGCAGAGCTTCTGCTCAGCAAGAACATTCTCCTCCTGGATATGTTGCTGCAGAAGGTCTGGAGGGCAAAATGACAAAGTAAAAGCTTGTTAAAGGTGACGACGGCTGATGCACACATGAGCTAATAACCCTCTGAAACCCAAGTACTGTCTGGGTAGATTTTGCTCCTGTCATATTTTTCCTCACTGTGGGGTTATTTTTCAGTGCAATATAAAATCCTGCACTTCTATGGAAAAAGTACAACCATAACTAGAACTGCAGAGAATTCACAAATGTTTTCTGAGCAGTATGAATATAATAGAGAATAGAATATACTTTATTAGTACCACAAGAGGAAATTTGCAATGTCACAGTAGCTCAGTGACAGTAAGAAAAATCAAGAAAACATCTATAACAACTATAAATCAAAGACATAAGATATATACACTATATATGCAATATAAATAAGAAAACTGAAGAAAACAAGGACGCTAACAAGACAAATTTAAGAATATATACACAAATGAATTGGACAGTTGGCACATGGCACAGTTTGGACAGAAATTACAATTAAAATGGCTCCATTTCACACTGTTTTTGAGCCATGCTGCATTGATCGTATTGAACTGATGTGTTTTATTTTACTGTCAGTCTCTTTTGTCATCTCCTGTCTTCTCTATGTAAACACAGTCTGCATGTCATCTGAAAACTTTTTTGAAGATTTTTTGGCATTTCACTTTTGGTCTGTTGCACTTAAGAGCACTGAATTTTTGTTTTATTGTGGATCTGGAGCAAACAATGTGCTTTTGGTGAATTTTTTCATGATATATGTAGAATAGAGTCGTTTCCATGAACTGTGTCGCAGAACTGACAGAACATTGAAAATCCACTGATTCATTCAGTTTTCAAGGTTTCTGATAAATGCTGCAATTCCAGAGAGTATTTTTAAAAAGATAAGATCTTGGCTAATTTCGCTGGAAATAGAAATGGTACTCGTTACTGAACAATTGCTTTTTGTTGTAATCTGCTATTACAGGGGGTCCTCGACTTATGTCGGAATTCCATTCCTACAACAGAACGTAACGCGATTTTCACCGTAAGTCGGAACTCATATCTGTACATAAGTACCTATGTTACTCACCTTTGCTAACAGGGGGGTAAAATCATAATCTAAGACATAAATACACTGTACAGTTCAAGACAAATAAATTCATGGGAGACGGCGATGTTGCCACGAAATGCTGTAGGTCGAGAATGTCATTAACCGAGGACCTCTTGGATAACTTTGGGCTGAGCACTAAATAACTGTCCACCACAATCCAACTAGAAAAAATCAGCAATAATGCTAGTGACTTGTGACAGTTCCGACTATAGTAATCATATAAATGAAATTACTCATAATTGAGGTTTTTACCTGCCTACGAAACATCTCCAAAAATTAGCTGCGCCCTCAGTTTACGAGGATTTAATAGCAAGTCAATGTAACATTTTGCTGAAAATGTTGTTGTTGTGGGGCTGCACAGTGGCGTAGTGGTTAGCACTTTCGCCTTGCAGCAAGAAGGTCCCTGGTTCACGTCCCGGCTTTCCCGGGATCTTTCTGCATGGAGTTTGCATGTTCTCCCTGTGCATGCGTGGGTTTTCTCCAGGTACTCCGGCTTCCTCCCACAGTCCAAAAATATGCTGAGGTTAATTGATCATTCTAAATTGCCTGTAGGTGTGAATGTGAGAGTGATTGTTTGTCTCTGTATGTAGCCCTGCGACAGACTGGTGACCTGTCCAGGGTGTCCCCTGCCTTCACCTGAGTCAGCTGGGATAGGCTCCAGCCCCCCCATGACCCTAGTGAGGATTAAGCGGTGTATAGATGATGGATGGATGGATGGATGGATGGATGGATGTTGTCCTTTCTGAAGGTTGAGGTATCAATCTGTCTCTGGGTTGTCCTGTGATGAACCGGTGATCCATCCTGGGTGTCCACTGCCTTCCAACCAATATTGATTGGGACAGGTTCTTGGCCCTGCTACTGTATAATTATCTATTTATTTATTTCATTGCTGTACTCTGCTGTAAAATGTTTTAATACAACTACAGCTCATCTTATACCATGCCACACTTATAATCCATTCAATTTATAGAGTACGATAGTCTCGATATATCACACACTGGTCAAATACTAAGAATAACTGACCAGTTACTACAAATAATTGAGCAATTATTACAAATTCTTGATCAGTTAGTACGGCCCAAGTAAGTACGTAGTAATATATTTGTCAGTGTGTCAGAGTGAATGAGTTGGGTTTGACGGGGAGGACAAGAAAAGCTAAAATGTTCGGTAAAGTTGGAAAGATATTCACAGATTCGGACTTTCGGCATTAATAACTCATGACAATATATATTGTAAAAAAAAACAATGCCTCTTTCAAATCGTCGTAAGCTAGACAATGTGCTACAAGGCCAGTTTTATCAAATGTCGTTGACTTCCAGCTGCAGAAATAACATTGATGTCTATGAGCAGCTGGCTGTGCGACCAGTGAACAGGGACCGTCTGCAAATAGCAAAACCGCTGCAGCAGCGAAGAGAGGCACTACACAAATATTCAATAACTTAACTTTTATACACTGTAGCGTCACCAAATTTACTGTAGCCATGAATTGTCTCCTGCTGGTCATACTACAACTCTTGGTTTGACATTAAATGCAAAATCTGATTTTTAAGCAATTTTCATTGTTTTAGTATTGTTTTATTAGTAATAAATTCAATAACTTCACTCTTGTTTACTGTAGTGTCACCAAAATCACTGGAGCCTTCAATTGTCTCCTGCTGGTCATACTACAACTCTTGGTTTGATACTAAATACAAAATCTGAATTTTAAGGAATTTTTCATTATTTTAGTATTGTTTTATTAGTAATAAATTCAATAACTTCACTCTTGTTTACTGTAGTGTCACCAAACTCACTGGAGCCTTCAGTTGTCTCCTGTTCATCATACTACAACACTTGGTTTGACATTAAATTTTTTAAAAAAAATTTAAGGAATGGGTGGTGTAGTGGTTAGCACTTTCGCCTTGCAGCGAGAAGATCCCTGGTTCGCGTCCCGGCTTTCCCAGGATCTTTCTGCATGGAGTTTGCATGTTCTCCCTGTGCATGCGTGGGTTCTCTCCGGGTACTCCGGCTTCCTCCCACAGTCCAAAAATATGCTGAGGTTAATTGATCATTCTAAATTGCCCGTAGGTGTGAATGTGAGAGTGATTGTTTGTCTCTGTATGTAGCCCTGTGACAGACTGGTGACCTGTCCAGGGTGTCCCCTGCCTTCACCTGAGTCAGCTGGGATAGACTCCAGCCCCCCCGCGACCCTAGTGAGGATTAAGCGGTGTATAGATAATGGATGGATGGAAATTTAAGGAATTTTTCTTAGTAATAAAATTCAATAACTTCACTTTTATATACTGTAGTGTCACCAAAATCACTGGAGCCATCAGTTGTCTCCTGCTGGTCATACTACAACTCTTGGTTTGACACTAAGTAAAAAATCTGAATTTTAAGGAATTTTTATTATTTTCTTATTATTTTATTAGTCATAAAATTCAATAACTTCACTCTTATACATTGTAGTGTCACCAAAATCACTGGACCCATCAATTGGCATCTGCTGGTCATACTACAACACTTGGTTTGATATAAAGTTTAAAATTTGAATTTTAAATCATTTTTATTCATAATAAAATTCATTAACTTCACTCTTATGTACTGTAGTGTCACCAAACTCGCTGATGCCATCAGTTGTCTCCTGACTGTAATAGTACAACCCTTGGTTTGATATTAAATACAAAATCTGAATTTTAAGGAATTTTTATTGGTAACAAAATTCAATAACTTCACTCTTATATATTGTATTGTTACCAAAATCACTGGAGCCATCAGTTGGCTCCTGGTTGTCATACTACAATGCTTGGTTTGATATTAAATAAAAAAATCAAAATTTTAAGGAATTTTTATTATTTTATTATTTTATTAGTCATAAAATTCAATAACTTCCCTCTTATGCAGTGCAGAAAGATTACATTCTGTCTATCAGTTGGCTCCTGTTGATCATACCACAACTCTTGGTTTGATATTTAAATATGTTTCATGACTTTAAGGTTTTTTTTATTAGTAATGAAATTGTTACATATCTCAAATATTTTTTGTTGTAACAGATAAAAGTGCTCATCCATTTTCTTGGTAGATTGTGGAAAATTAATAACCGAAAGCATCTAAATTTTATTTTATTTGGGTTGTTTATTGCCATGTGAAGTTGTGCACACTATTTAGTGTGCATGCTTGTGTGTGAAGTTTAAGGATTATGAGTAAATTAGCTTTGATGGCTCTTCTCTTGATGTATGTGGGGCTATATTTTTAGATCCACAGTGCACCTGTTTATCCAAATACATGATACTGAATAGTAATGGAACCTGGAATCCTCACCAAAGAGAGGATCAGATAACACCAATATACCAAACTAAACTGTTTAGACTGTCTCCTCAAGTACTAACGATTGGGAAGAAAGACAATAAGATGCCTTCTTACAAGGCTGCAGCGTGAACTGATTCATTTAAACCATAATGTTAAACCGCTAATAATATTTTCCAAGTTAAGGACTGTACGGACAATACTTGGAAGAAAAACTTGAAGGTATGATCAGTAGGACCCTTTTGATGGTTGGATGGAGTTTATTTTTCTGCAGTGTTTAAGAGTGAAGTGATGGAATTTTATTTACTATAAATATTCCTTAAAATTCAGATTTTTAGTTTATTACCAAACCAAGAGTTGTAGTATGACCAGCAGGAGACAATTGATGGCTCCAGTGATTTTGGTGACACTACAGTACATAAGAGTGAAGTTATTGACATTTATTACTAATAAAATAATAAGAAAATAATGAAAATTTCTTAAAATTCGGATTTTGTATTTAATATCAAACCAAGTGTTGCAGTATGACCAGCAAGAACCAATTGATGACTCCAGTGATTTTGGTGACACTACAGTACATAAGAGTCAAGTTATTGAATTTCACTACCATAAAAAAAATCCATTAAATTTTGAAAAAATGTCTTTTTGTCAAACCAAGAGTTGTAGTATGATTGACAGGAGACAACTGACAGCTCCAGTGATTTTGGTGACAGTACAATGTATAAGAATGAAGTAACCCTAATAAAATAATAATAAAAATTCCTTAAAATTCAGATTTTTTATTTAATGTCAAACCAAGTGTAGTAGTATGACAGTCAGGAGACAGCTGATGTCATCAGTGAATTTGGTGACACTACAGTACATAAGAGTGAAGCTATTGAATTTTATTACTAATAAAAATTCCTTAAAATTCAGATTTTCATATTTAATATCAAACAAGAGTTGTAGTATGACCAGCATGAGCCAATTGATGGCTCCAGTGATTTTGTTGACACTGCAATGCATAAGAGTGCAGTTATTGAATATTTGTGTAGTGTCTCTCTTCGCTGTTCCAGCGGTTTTGCAATTTGCAGACGGTCCCTGTTCAGTCATCGCACAGCCAGCTGCGCATAGACATCAATGTTATTTCTGCAGCTGGAAAGACAGCGACTTTTGATAAAACTGGTTCTGTAGCACACTGTCTAGCTTACAACGATTTGAAAGAGGCATCGTTTATGTTTTTACAACGTATATCTCATGAGTTATTGATGCCGGTGTTCCGATTAACTGGTGATATTCAGTGAGCGAGGCAGCTGTTACAACGGCAATACATAGCATAGGTGACTGTACCAATGCCTGTTCAAAACACACAGACGTCAATAAACTGTTCCGAAAAGTTCTTGTTGTCAGCTGTAACATTGTCGTTATTGCTCTGTTTGGACTCAGGGCTGTTCAGTCTACCAGTACAATACTCAGTTTAATGAGGACTTCCACCTAACTGAGTGGAAATATCACTTTGCTGCGGTAGTGTGATGATCTCCACCAGATTAACTTGTGACAGTCTGTGGCTTCAGTCCGACGGTCAGACAGAAACAGCAAGAAAGTACTACTACCGTTTTCAAAAATTATTGCAATTAACCAGTTGGATCTGAGTTGGTCTACTTTTTAAACACATTTAAGTAAAACAATGACATTCTATAAACCATCTGACCACATTCTAACCAGAGATTTCTCATTCCTGTCTTCAGAACGTCGTTATGCTTCATCTAATTTCTAATTTATTTTTTTTATTTTTATATATATATATATATATATATATATATATATATATATATATATATATATATATATATATATATATATATATATATATATACACATGTTCTGTGTGTGGTATCCACCCACAGATGGAGACTATCAATAGCTGTGAATAAATGTTTCTCTCTTTTTTAGTTATTATTTTGTCCTTTATATTGGCTTTAGTCGACAGGTTAATAGAGAGACAGACAGAAAAGTAGGAAGAAAACCTAAAAGCAAAAAAGCGTGACTTGGAGTTGAACCCAAGCCGCCGCATCAGGCTCACGTTCCTGTTTATAGGTCACCCGCTCGACCAGCTGAGCTATTAGAGAACCCCATTACCTGCGTTTTACCGAAAGGAATTACTGTCTCTTCTCAATGACATGTCAGTTTAGAGTAATGTGACACAACAAAATTCTGCTTCTGGTTTGAACATAAATGTCCTGTGAATTTTGCTCAATTGCGGCATTTCAAATTCAATACGTTAAATACTGTTGGACTGTTGTGGTAGAATTTTTACGTTTGTGTATTTCAGTAAGACAGTGTAGCTACAATGTGATCTAAACCTGCCAGTACTGTATCAGTATATTGATGGTGTAAAGCAACACTCCGGCATTCTGTTATCACACGGTTTGATGAACTTCTTGTTAAATAACGTTCACACCGTGTCCTGGTCTCCTGTCTGCTGCTTTAACAGGTTTTAACAGTAAACAGTGATCTCAGCTCCACTGGTCCCAACCGCGTTGACGTAGCTTTTTTTTCCTTGTAGCCCGATAGCGCATGACTTTTAACACTATAATACTCATTTCCTCATTTCCACTCATTTCCTCCCTCTCCCCACACGGCACTCAGTCATGACCGTAATGCATGTAATAGCACCAGAAAGCCCCGTTTCACAGCTTCCAGGGGCAGTTTGATGACTAAAATAGCACGAAGTAGCGAGGAGTTACAGTAATTTGAAATACACATGCGCCGTGGTGTCACCGGTGATCCCTGTGGTTTTAAAAGGGTTAAAATGAGAACGTCTCTTATTTCCAGTTATTTTGTCAAGTCCGAAATTTATAGAACAGCACAAATCTCATATTACAGACGGCGTCGTCACATTGTTTATTTCCTGGTCAGTGGGTAAGGGGTCCTGAAAAGCCACGCCTAAGAAACATCTGCCTCAGAAACGCAGGTATCACCAGTTAATCTTGAACACCGGAAGTCCGAATCTGTGAATATCTTTCCAACTTTACCGAACTCATTTCATGTGTATTTAATCACCATATATCACACATGGATCAAGGAAAACGTGGCTTTCACACCTCATTAGGACAATTATTTATATTCAGCCACCAAAGTGAGTTGATGTTTGCCTGATGTCTTTGGGATTATTATGAACCCTGAAATTTAAAGACCACCATGGAGTCGGTAGAGAAATGTGAAAGTTATCCTGCTGTTCATCCACACAAACCGCAGCTCCTCACTTTACTTCTATCAGCTCATTCACACCATCACAGTTCCACAAACCTGTTGTGTGTAACTTATCTCAGGTTTCCAGATGTTATCCAGCAGTCTGCGCTGACGATCGATCTCCTCCTCGTACTGGACGATGGTTTTCTCAAACTCTGTGAATATTTCTTCAGCAGCAGCAGTTAGTCGCTGGTTGATCAACTCTCTCAGATTCTGGACTGAACTCATCTTTAAGTGATTAAATATTAATCTGAGATAAGACAGAACAACCGTTTGTAAAAACTTCTACACGCCAGGAGACATTAGCAGTTGTTTGGCTTCACTTCCGCCTGACGTTTTTTTCTTTCTTTTTTTTTTTTTTTTTTTTTTTACTTCCCCGGCTTTCAAATTAAAATGTTCTTTTTGATGGGTGGTTGAAGTAAAGCTTTGAATAGCAATAATGATAATAATGACAATTGTTGTAATAATAATAATAATAATAATAATAATAATAATAATAATAATAATAATAATAATAATAATAATAATAATAATAATAATAATAATAATAATAATAATAATAATAACGAGAAGAATGATTCAAATTATTCAAAATACAAAACCTCAAAAGAGATTAAAAAATAGAAAATCTAAGTATTAATATTGTCCATCAGGGGACAGTATGCAGACTCAAAAAATAATCTCACATAAAATGAATATGTTTGTATAATATTGTTCAGCAAAACATGTAATTGTGTTCCAACAGTAACAAACTAATGGAGAGTTTCGGCTCTATTTGTTTTTTCAAAAGTCCAAAAATCATTCAAATACTTACAAGACACTTGAAATGCAATGACTGTTCATGATGCTGATTTTTGTTTAACATTAAGAAAACAAAAATGAAGAACTTAAAACAAACCAAAGAACAACCAAAAAAAAAAAAAAAAATTATTACAAAAAAATAATAGAGTGAAATGAGAGAGACTGAATGAAGCAAAAGTAAAAATACCAGATTACATCAATACTCCATCAACAGGAACATCTTTAACCAAAACCTAACTAAAGTAGCACAAAGTATTATAAGCAACATGCACATGAAATAGTAAAAATAATACTGCCCAAAAATGGACTCTGTCAGTGTTGTATTCATATAAATGACGTTTATTAGTGAGTTAATGATGCTGTTTGATTGGGAGCCAGTTTTAGCTGCTTTATACTTGATGTTGTGGCTTTATAAATTGGCAGGTTAATCAGCAATGTATCCTACTCTCTAAAATCATTATACATTTGTAGAGGCGCCATTCTGGTCAAATGTAAAGATAATCAGAAAAAAGATTGAATTCATTACATTTAAAGGCCTACTGGACAGGGATGCTATGAACAATTCTGTTTCCCTCTGAACTGTAATAAAGTGGAAATACAAAGTTGTAGAAATGGATCCATTCAAGTCAGATTTCTTTTAAATACATGGTTTGAGTGAAGGGCTGCACAGTGGCGTAGTGGTTAGCACTTTCGCCTTGCAGCGAGAAGATCCCTGGTTCGCGTCCCGGCTTTCCCGGGATCTTTCTGCATGGAGTTTGCATGTTCTCCCTGTGCATGCGTGGGTTCTCTCCGGGTACTCCGGCTTCCTCCCACAGTCCAAAAATATGCTGAGGTTAATTGATTACTCTAAATTGCCCGTAGGTGTGAATGTGTGAGTGATTGTTTGTCTATATATATGTAGCCCTGCGACAGACTGGCGACCTGTCCAGGGTGTCCCCTGCCTTCGCCCGAGTCAGCTGGGATAGGCTCCAGCACCCCCCGCGACCTAGTGAGGAATAAGCGGTGTATAGATAATGGATGGATGATGGATGGTTTGAGTGAATGCACTGAATTACTTCCCAACACAGCGCACTAAGTAGGAAGGAAATATATCAAGTGACCATAAAGTTTCAAGCAATGAAGATTCTAATCACCAATGAGACAGACACAGAGTCCCACTTTCCTTCAGGAACCACTGAAAACAACAAAACAACACACAAACTGCAATCACTAGTGGTGTAAAGTTACTCAGTACATTCACTGGTGTGTACATTTCAATGCATTTTTAAACTACTATCTGTCCATTTCACTACATTTTAGAGGAAAGTCTTGTACTTTCTACTGCACTTCATTTATCTGAATTGTTCTTTTGTTCAAGAGTAAGATTTGACACATGGAAAATATAACAAGCTTTAAAAATACAATATATTGTTATAGATAAACGCAGTAGTTTCCTTTTTTGTCATCCTACAAAAATCAGTGTGTAGTCGCACCGACATTTCAAACGTCTATGAATTAACAGCTTTACAAAATTGTGATTTTTCGTCTCTAAACATTGAACATCTCAGCAAAAGATCAGAGAAAACCTGTGGATCAGAACTTTTTCTTCTTTCCTCTCACTCTCAGACTTATCTGTCATTGTGTATAAAACTGGATATAAAGTAGTTCAAACTCGTTCCACCTGCAGCAGCTACAAAATTCAGGATTGAATTTTTATTTTAAAATTTTACTACATTTTGCTGCTATATACATTTAATGCAGTAATGGGACTTTTCTTCATTTAACTGAAGTACCTGAAAGATTCCTCCATCACTGGTCATCATCAAATATCTGTACTTCAGTCATTATTACTCTTTAAATGACAGGACTGATCCCAAAATCAGAATAAAGTACAGGGTTATTCAAAAAGAATGAACCGATTTCATTGCGCAATATTTTAATCAGGAAAAGGAATAGAAAACTCCAGCCAAATCAAAAGTATGCTACTCACAATCAACTTTTATTTCCTGTCTACAAGTGTTCAATGTGGCCACCACCTGCAGCACGGGCAGCATCAATGCGATAAGAGAATTCCTCCCAGACGCGTATCAGTATATCACCATCCACTGAGTTGATCGCTGTTGTTATTAGATGTCATTCGATGACCTTAACATCAAATAAAAGTTGATTGTGAGTAGAATACTTGTGACTAGGCTGGATTTTCTATTGCTTTTTCTGATTAAAATATGAAATCGGTTCATTCTTTCTGAATAACCCTGGATTCTAAATCATGGGACACAAATACTATCATCATGTCAGATAAGATTTAAATGCTGACTCCTGAGGCTATTCATGATGATATACAGTGGTGGAAAAATATTTTTAGACATGGCGTGCATTTGTGAAATATCACATTGAGAATCAGTCTTAGGTCTTCCAATGCAATTTATGTATTTATTTATTTTTACAAAGACCCACCAATTTACAGTCACATGAATTTAACATGAGTTTACATGAGTAATTAAATCAAAGTTACATTCATGTGTGAACTCATTTTCACTACATTACATCAGACCAACATCATCCCCTTCCACTTGGCTCTTGCAGAAATTGATAACCAACATTAAATTAACTATTTGGTCATTCCTCAGAAGTATGATGTCTCCAGTTGTCTTTCTTGCGTAAATGCATCATGCTTCTGTAAAAGTCATCATGTATTGGACAGTTTGACAGATTTTAAAAGATCCATGTGTCACAGTTTGACAGACAATAAACTCACAGAATCAACAAAACTTTTACTCTGAACGATGTGAATGAATGCATGTTTTTTGAAGCTTTGTTCCCATTGTTGTTGCAGGACTACAGCGTCTCACCTGTGTGTGTTCTCATGTGGCCAGTCAGAATACGATGTTCACTGAAACTTTTCCCACATCTTTCACAAGAATACGGCCTCTCACCTGTGTGAGTTCTCATGTGGATGGTCAGCTTTCCACGTTCACGAAAACTTTTCCCACATCTTTCACAAAAAATGGCTTCTCACCTGTGTGTGTTCTCATGTGGACAGTAAGAGTACTATTTTGACTGAACGTTTCCCACATCTTTCACAAGAATATGGCTTCTCACCTGTGTGAGTTCTCATGTGGACAGTAAGAGTACTGTTTTTGCTGAAACATTTCCCACAGGTTTCACAAGAAAACCGTTTGTCACCTTTGTTAACTATCATATAGACTTTCAGGTCAGACCGTGAATTACATTTTTTCTGCATGCATTGTCAGCACTTGGTTTTGCACTGTTGTGGATTTGGTGATGTTTCTTCATTTGGTACTTATTCTGAAAGGTGTTTCCACAAACATCACATTTGAAAGACTTTCTACCTGTGTCTGTATCACAGTGACTTCCTGACAATGAAGACTGTCTACATTGTTACTGTGACTGCTCTCTCTGTTATGACTCTTCTTTGGCTTCAGCACTGCATTTCTAGTTGACCCTGAGTCTACATGCTTACTTCCCTCCTGATGTGGGCTCTCAGCTACTGGTGAATTGTAAGAGAGGAGCTGGTCCCTGTTTGGTTCTAGTTCACTGTGGTCACCGTCCTTATCAGCTGAAGTCAATAGAAAGGTATCAGTAGTTTGATTCAGTACAATCTGCTCTTTCTGCTGACTGGTACAGAGTTCCTCCAGTTCCTCTTTAATCTGTGGAGTCTCTGGGTCGTTCTGGTCGAGGCCAAGTGATGAATTTCTCTTCTTCCTTTTTAATCTGTGGAGGCCTTGGGTCCTCCTGATCCAGACGAAACTTCTTCTCTTGGTTACAGAGCTGCTGATTAGCAAGACCATTCCTCTCTTTCCAGACATCTTGATGTGGGTGATCTGAGTGGTAGGGCGCATGAAAAAGTTATTAACATGACGATAAGGAAAGAAACATCTGAGAGAAGACATTAAGTCCTCTCACATTGTTCCTCACATTGGCTCATCCTCAACAGCAATATAAAGTCATGTACCTCTGTGGAAACAGCACAACCATGACTACAAGCAGAGAAAATTCTGAAATTACATTTCTGCAGAATGGCACAGTTCTGGCATGAATAAAGAAACAAACAAACAAAAAAAAAACCAATGGTGGAAGCGTTGATGTATCCAAGCAACAGCAAGGCGGCAAATAAAAGTCGAGTTAAGATGAAAAAGCAGAATTTCTGTCTGAAAATAAATGTAACTCAGAGTTCGAATTAGGATCTTACATTCATCACATTCCTTTGCTAGTTCATTAAGACAATCATAGTTTTACATACCAATTCTGTGTAAAATTATTCGTGGTTTCCATTTGGCATCCAGCAGCCTGGGCTGATAATCAATCTCTTCATCCAACTGGCCGACTGGTTTATCAGACACAAGAAATATTTCTCTGGATATTTCGACACAGTTGGATTACACTGAACCAGTGTATCAGCCTCTTGCATCAGTGCAAGATGCTCTCCCTTCCCACTGGTGCACAGTTCTTCCTGTTCCTCTTTCATCTGTGGAGAATCTGGATCATCCTGGTCCACATTGGAGTTCCTCTCCTGGTTGCAGAGATTCTGCTCAGCAAGAACATTCTCCTCCTGGACATGTTGCTGCAGAAGTTCTGGAGGGCAAAATGACAAAAGTAAAAGCTTGTTAAAGGTGGCGATAGGTGATGCACATCTGAGCTAATAACCCTCTGAAACCCAAGCACTGTCTGGGTAGATTTGCTTCTGTCACAGTTTTCCTCACCGTGAATGTCTTCTGAGAAGTATGACTATAATAGAGAATAGAATAGAATATATTTTATTAGTCCCACAAGAGGAAATTTGCAATGTCACAGTAGCTTAGTGACAGTAAGAAAAATCAAGAAAACACAACTAGAAATTAAAGACATAAGATATATACACTATATATGCAATATAAATAAGATAAACTTAATAAAACAAGGACATGAACAACACAAATTTAAGAATATGTACACAAATGAATTGCACAGTTGGCACATGGCACAGTTTGGACAGAAATTACAATTAAAATGGCTCCACTTCACACAGTTTTGAACCATGCTGCATTGATGTTATTGACCTGATATGTTTTATTTTGCTGTCAGTCTCTTTGTCATCTCCTGTCTTCTCAATGTAAACACAGTCTGCATGTCATCTGAAAACTTTTTTGAAGAATTTTGTCATTTCACTTTTGGTCTGTTGCACTTAAAAGCACTGAATTTTTTTGCTTTATTATGGATCTGGAGCAAACAACATGGTTTTGGTGAATTTTATAATGATACATGTAGAACAGAATCATTCCATGAACTGTGTCGCAGAACTGATGGAACATTGAACATCCACTGATTAATTCGGTTTTCAAGGTTCTGTTGATTGCGTTTTGTTGTAATCTGCTATTACAGGGGGTCCTTGACTTATGTCGGAATTCCATTCCTACGGCAGAACGTAACACGATTTTCACCGCAAGTCGGAACTCACAGATAAACACAAGTACCTATGTCACTCACCTATGCTAACATAGGGGTGACATCATAATCTAAGACACAAAAGCACTGTACAGTTCTCTCCGCTTCCCAACTAGTTCCCATGCCAAATTTGTTTTAACATCCCAAACGCCGTACATCAGAATGATGGAACCAGATGAATAAATTTATGGGAGATAGCGACGTTGCCACGGAATGCCGTAGGTCGAGAATGTCGTTAACCAAGGACCTCCTGGATAACTTTGGGCTGAGCACTAAATAATTGGCCACCACAATCCAACTACAAATAATCAGCAATAATACTAGTTAGTTGTGACAGTTCTGACTATAGTAATCAAATAAATGAAATTACTCATAATCGAGGTTTCACCTGACTACGAAACATCTCCAAAAATTAGCTGCGTCTTCAGTTTATGAGGATTTAAGAGTAAGTCAATGTAGTATTTTGCTGAAAATGTTGTTGTTCTTTCTGAAGGTTGAGGTATCGATCTGTCTCTGGGTCGTCCTGTGATGAACCAGTGATCCATCCTGGGTGTCCACTGCCTCCCACCCAATATTGTTTGGGACAGGTTCTTGGCCCTGCTACTGTATAATTATCTATTTACTTATTCAACTGCTGTAAAATGTTTTAATACTACTACAGCTCATCTGATACCATCCCACACTGAATTCCATTCAATTTATAGTGTACGATAGTCTCGATATATCATACACTGGTCAAATACTAACAATAACTGACCAGTTGCTACAAATAATTGAGCAATTATTACAAATTCTTGATCAGTTAGAATGTCCCAAGTAAGTATGTAGTAATATATTTGTTAGTGTGTCAGAGTGAATGAGTTGGGTTTGACGTGGAGGACGAGAAAGGCTAAAATAATGGAGACATAGATAGAAAAGGTAACTTTCACAAAGAAAAAGTCTTTCTGTACATTTCATGTATATTTAATCACCATAGATTATACATGGATGAAGGAAAACGTGGCTTTCACACTTCATTAGGACAATTATTTATATTCATTCACCAAAGTGAGTTGATGTTTTCCTGATTTCTTTGGGATTATTATGAACCCTGAAATTTAAAGACCACCATGGAGTCGGTATAGAAATGTGAAAGTTATCCTGCTGTTCATCCACACAAACCGCAGCTCCTCACTTTACTTCTATCAGTTCATTCAGACCATCACACTTCCACAAACCTGTTGTGTGTAACTTTATCTCAGGTTTCCAGATGTTATCCAGCAGTCTGCGCTGACGATCGATCTCCTCCTCGTACTGGACGATGGTTTTCTCAAACTCTGTGAATATTTCTTCAGCAGCAGCAGTTAGTCGCTGGTTGATCAAGTCTCTCAGATTCTGGACTGAACTCATCTTTAAGTGATAAAATATTAACCTGAGATAAGACAAAACAACCGTCTGTAAAAACTTCCACACATCAGTACAAGTTAGAAACAGTTTCAATGAGCTAACGTTAGCAACGGTTTGGCTTCACTTCTACCGGATGTTTTTTTTTTTTCATCTGATCAGCCTTCAAATTAAAATGTTCATTTTTTAATTGCATCTAGTTGTCACAATTGTGTTCTAATAATATTAATATTAAAAAGCACAAGTAGTAGTAGTAGTAGTAGTAATAATAAGAATCATAATAATAATGTTGAATGATTCAACGTAATAAAAGTAAAAGTACGACATTATATGAAAATTTCCAAAGGGATTTTTTTCTTTTTTTAAATTCAGGATTAATGTTGTCCGTGTTAACTGTATAAGGACATTGTTCAATGTGCTCTTATACTGATGTGGAGAATTACAGGAAGTATTCATTTGTGCGCATGTGCAAAATAAAGTGGGCACGAGTTGGTTCTGGCCCGGAACCAAGACAGACGTGTTGTGTTGTTTTCCTCCGTAATGTACGGTATGATTTTCCGGTATTCCGACCCTGAGTATGGCAGCACCAACAGTCCGTCAGGGTATAGCATACAAACTCAAATTATACTCTAACATAAAATGGATATATGTACAGTAATAGAAAAAAAAGTAGTAATCGTGTTCCAACAGTAGCAAACTGATGGAGATTTTCTACTTTCTTCTTTTCAAAAGTCCAAAATAATTCAAATACTTACAAGACATTTGTAATATGAGGACTGTTTATGATGCTGATTGTTGTTTCACACTAAGAAAATAACACTGAAAAACTTAAAACAAACCAGAGAACAACCAACAAAAATAAATAAATGAATAAATATTATTTTAAAAAGTACAGAGTGAAGTGACAGGCACTGAATAAGCAAAAGTAAAAATACCAAACTACAACAATACTTCATTAACAGGAACTTAATTTAAGTAGCACCAAGCATTTTGAGCAACATGCATATAAAATGTAGAAAGTAATATTGCCAGAAAATGGACTCTGTCAGTGTTTACTCATATAAATGATGTTTACTAGTGAGTTAATGATGCTGTTTGATTGGGAGCCAGTTTAAACAGCTTTATACTTGATGCTGTTGCTTTATAAATTGGCAGGATAATCAGCAATGCATCCTTCTCTCTAAGGTCATCATACGGTTGTAGACGTGTCGTCCTGGTCAGTTCTGAAGATCATCAGAAAACATATTCTAATTCATTACCTTTTAAGACCTACTGGACAGGGATGGTATGAGAAATTCTATTTACCTCTTAACTATAATGTGGAAATATAAAGTTGCAAGAAATGCATCCATTAAAGTCAAATTTGTATTTAACATACATTTACTAATGTGGACATTTAAGTGCATTTTTATAGTACTTCTTCTACTTCCTTCATCCATCCACTCCACTACATTTCAGAAGAAAAGAATTGTACTTTCTACTGCACTTCATTTATCTCAGTTGTTATTATTTTAATGTATAACATTTGACAAAATGGAAAATATAACAAACTTCTAAAATACAATATATTGTTACAGAGAAATGCAGTAGTCTCCATTTTGCATCTTACAAAAACCAGTGTAGTCACACCAACATTTCAGACACCTATAAATTGTTAACTGTTTATGCTGCCCTTTGGATTCACTGTTAACAAATGTAAGATTTCTTGTCATCGGTTTGGAGACGATATACAAATTTATCAGCCCATAAAAACAAACAGTAAAGACTCACTGCCTTTGATGGACACATCAATCTATTTTTTTTTAAAATGACAATAAAAAATGAAGAATGGACCCTGGTGTTCATGTTGTCATTTTTGAGGACTGTATCATTTTTTTTACACTTAATGTGAAAAAACTGAGAGAAGAGTGTTTTGTATTTTGCAGTGCAGTGTCCTACTTTTGCTTCGTGTGTCTTAATTTTAAAAACAAAGTTCAGATTTTGACAATAAAGTGTGCTTTTGACACAAGTGTGCAGTGCTTTGTGAATTGTGTTCAAATAAAACAGTGTGCAGTGTGTTGGGAAATGTGTGCTATTTTTAAAGAACAGTGTCTTATCAATTGAGAAAAACTGTAAGATGCAACAGTGGAGTTTCTGTCTGAAAATAAATGTAACTCAGAGTTCGAATTAGGATCTTACATTCATCACATTCCTTTGCTAGTTCATTAAGACAATCATAGTTTTACATACCAATTCTGTGTAACATTATTCATGGTTTCCAGTTAGCATCCAGCTGCCTGGGCTGATAATCAATCTCTTTATCCAAGTGGCTGAGTGGTTTATCAGACACGAGAAATATTTCTCTGGATATTTTGACACAGTTGGATTTACACTGAACCAGTGTGTCAGCCTCTTGCATCAGTACAAGATGCTCTCCCTCCCCACTGGTGCACAGTTCCTCCTGCTCCTCTTTCATCTGTGGAGAATCTGGTGTTCAAAATAAAGTACATGTATAGTTTCTACATTATTTTTGTATGCGACAAGACTTTCGTCCAAGCAAAATCTGACCTTTCTGTCCTAATTAAATAATAAAACTCAATGAATGATACAAAACTTTATTGTAGTATAAGTAAAATCTAGAGGGCTTTGTCATTCATATGAGCCATTTCTGATTCCAATTGATCGACTACAAGTCAAGTTGTTATTTGTTGTTCCTACAACTTAAGAGACAAGACTTTTGTCAGGGATTGTAGAATACTTGTGACTTGGCTGGATTTTCTATTGCTTTTTCTGATTAAAATATGAAATCGGTTCATTCTTTTTGAATAACCCTGGTTTCTAAATCATAGGACACAAATACTATCATCATGTCAGATAAGATTTAAATGCTGACTCCTGAGGCTATTCATGATGATATACAGTGGTGGAAAAATATTTTTAGACATGGCGTGCATTTGTGAAATATCACATTGAGAATCAGTCTTAGGTCTTCAAATGCAATTTATGTATTTATTTATTTTTACAAAGACCCACCAATTTACAGTCACATGAATTTAACATGAGTTTACATGAGTAATTAAATCAAAAGTTACATTCATGTGTGAACTCATTTTCACTACATTACATCAGACCAACATCATCCCCTTCCACTTGGCTCTTGCAGAAATTGATAACCAACATTAAATTAACTATTTGGTCGTTCCTCAGAAGTATGATGTCTCCAGTTGTCTTTCTTGCGTAAATGCATCATGCTTCTGTAAAAGTCATCATGTATTGGACAGTTTGACAGATTTTAAAAGATCCATGTGTCACAGTTTGACAGACAATAAACTCACAGAATCAACAAAACTTTTACTCTGAACGATGTGAATGAATGCATGTTTTTTGAAGCTTTCTTCCCATTGTTATTCCAGGACTACAGCTTTTCACCTGTGTGAGTTCTCATGTGACAAATCAGATTACTACGTTGACTAAAACTTTTTCCGCAGGTTTTACAAGAATACGGCTTCTCACCTGTGTGAGTTCTCATGTGGATGGTCAGATGACTGCCTTGCCTGAAACTTTTTCCACAGGTTTTACAAGAATATGGCTTCTCACCTGTGTGAGTTCTAATGTGGGACAACAAGTTTTTATTTTGAATGAAAGTTTTTCCACATCTCTCACAAAAATATGGCTTCTCACCTGTGTGAGTTCTCATGTGGATGGTCAGCTTACCACGTTCACAAAAACCTTTCCCACATCTTTCACAAAAATATGTCTTCTCACCAGTGTGTGTTTTCATGTGGACAGTTAGATTACAATTTCTATTGAAATGTTTCCCACATCTTTCACAAAAATATGGTTTCTCACCTGTGTGTGTTCTCATGTGCCTAGTCAGATGGCTGCTTTGACGAAAACTTTTTCCACAGCTTTCACAAAAATATGGCTTTTCACCTGTGTGAGTTCTGATGTGCTCAGTCAGAAGACCATTTCTACTGAAACGTTTCCCACAGGTTTCACAAGAAAACCGTTTGTCACCTTTATCAATTATCATATAGACTTTCAGGTCAGACCGTGAATTACATTTTTTCTGCATGCATTGTCAGCACTTGGTTTTGCACTGTTGTGGATTTGGTGATGTTTCTTCATTTGGTACTTATTCTGAAAGGTGTTTCCACAAACATCACATTTGAAAGACTTTCTACCTGTGTCTGTATCACAGTGACTTCCTGACAATGAAGACTTGTCTACATTGTTACTGTGACTGCTCTCTCTGTTATGACTCTTCTTGGCTTCAGCACTGCATTTCTAGTTGACCCTGAGTCTACATGCTTACTTCCCTCCTGATGTGGGCTCTCAGCTACTGGTGAATTGTAAGAGAGGAGCTGGTCCCTGTTTGGTTCTAGTTCACTGTGATCACCGTCCTTATCAGCTGAAGTCAATAGAAAGGTATCAGTAGTTTGATTCAGTACAATCTGCTCTTTCTGCTGACTGGCACACAGTTCCTCCGGTTCCTCTTTAATCTGTGAAGGTTCTGGGTCTTTCTGGTCCAGTCTGGTGCAGAATTCCTGCGGTTCCTCTGTAATCTGTGAAGGTTCTGGGTCTTTCTGGTCCAGTCTGGTGCAGAATTCCTGCGGTTCCTCTGTAATCTGTGAAGGTTCTGGGTCTTTCTGGTCCAAACAAGTGATGAATGTCTCCTCTTCCTCTTTAATCTGTGGAGGCGTGAGGTCCTCCTGATCCAGACTAAACTTCTTCTCCTGGTTACAGAGCTGCTGATGAGCAAGACCATTCCTCTCTTTCCAGATATCTTGATGTGGGTGATCTGAGTGGTAGGGCGCATGAAAAAGTTATTAACATGACGATAAGGAAAGAAACATCTGAGAGAAGACATTAAGTCCTCTCACATTGTTCCTCACATTGGCTCATCCTCAACAGCAATATAAAGTCATGCACCTCTGTGGAAACAGCACAACCATGACTACAAGCAGAGAAAGTTCTGAAATCACATTTCTGCAGAATGGCACAGTACTGGCATGAATAAAGAAACAAACAAACAAAAAAAAACAATGGTGGAAGCATTGATGTATCCAAGCAACAGCAAGGCGGCAAATAAAAGTCAACGAGTTAAGATGAAAAAGCAGAATTTCTGTCTGAAAATAAATGTCACTCAGAGTTTGAATTAGGATCTTACATTCATCACATTCCTTTGCTAGTTCATTAAGACAATCATAGTTTTACATACCAATTCTGTGTAAAATTATTCGTGGGTTCCAGTTGGTATCCAGCAGCCTGGGCTGATAATCAATCTCTTCTTCCAACTGGCTGACTGGTTTATCAGATACAAGAAATATTTCTCTGGATATTTCTACACATTTGGATTTACACTGAACCAGTGTGTCAGCCTCTTGCATCAGTGCAAGATGCTCTCCCTCCCCACTGGTACACAGTTCTTCCTGCTCCTCTTTCATCTGTGGAGAGTCTGGATCATCCTGGTCCACATTGGAGTTCCTCTCCTGGTTGCAGAGATTCTGCTCAGCAAGAACATTCTCCTCCTGGACATGTTGCTGCAGAAGGTCTGAAGGGCAAAATGACAAAAGTAAAAGCTTGTTAAAGGTGACGATTAGTGATGCACATCTGAGCTAATAACCCTCTGAAACCCAAGCACTGTCTGGGTAGATTTTGCTCCTGTCAGTTTTCCTCACTGTGAATGTCTTCTGAGAAGTATGACTATAATAGAGAATAGAATAGAATATACTTTATTAGTCCCACAAGAGGAAATTTGCAATGTCACAGTAGCTTAGTGACAGTAAGAAAAATCAAGAAAACACAACTAGAAATTAAAGACATAAGATATATACACTATATATGCAATATAAATAAGATAAACTTAATAAAACAAGGACATGAACAACACAAATTTAAGAATATGTACACAAATGAATTGTACAGTTGGCACATGGCACAGTTTGGACAGAAATTACAATTAAAATGGCTCCATTTCACACTGTTTCTGAGCCATGCTGCATTGATCTTATTGAACTGATATGTTTTATTTTGCTGTCAGTCTCTTCGTCATCTCCTGTCTTCTCTATGTAAACACAGTCTGCATGTCATCTGAAAACTTTTTTTGAAGAATTTTTGTCATTTCACTTTTGGTCTGTTGCACTTAAAAGCACTGAATTTTTTTGCTTCATTATGGATCTGGAGCAAACAACGTGGTTTTGGTGAATTTTTTCATGATACATGTAGAATAGAATCATTTCCATGAACTGTGTCGCAGAACTGATGGAACATTGAACATCCACTGATTCATTCAGTTTTGAAGGGTTCTGTTGATTGCTTTTTGTTGTAATCTGCTATTACAGGGGGTTCTCGGCTGATGTCGGAATTCCATTCCTACAACAGAACGTAACGCGATTTTCACCGTAAGTCGGAACTCACAGATAAACATAAGTACCTATGTCACTCACCTATGCTAACATAGGGGTGACATCATAATCTAAGACACAAAAGCACTGTACAGTTCACTCCGCTTCCCAACTAGTTCCCATGCCAAATTTGTTTTAACATCACAAACGCCGTACATCGGAATGATGGAACCAGATGAATAAATTTATGGGAGATGGCGACGTTGCCACGAAATGCCGTAGGTCGAGAATGTCGTTAACCAAGGACCTCCTGGATAACTTTGGGCTGAGCACTAAATAACTGGCCACCACAGCAATAATGCTAGTTAGTTGTGACAGTTCCGACTATAGTAATCATATAAACGAAATTACTCATAATCGAGGTTTTCACCTAAATATGAAACATCTCCAAAAATTAGCTGCGTCTTCAGTTTATGAGGATTTAAGAGCAAGTCAATGTAATATTTTGCTGAAAATGTTGTTTGTCTTTCTGAAGGTTGAGGTATTGATCTGTCTCTGGGTTGTCCTGTGATGAACCAGTGATCCATCCTGGGTGTCCACTGCCTCCCACCCAATATTGTTTGGGACAGGTTCTTGGCCCTGCTACTGTATAATTATCTATTTACTTATTCAACTGCTGTAAAATGTTTTAATACTACTACAGCTCATCTGATACCATCCCACACTGAATTCCATTCAATTTATAGTGTACTACTTGCCTGTACACTCGCAAGAATGTATGTTGTAACCACATTGCCACACATGCAGCTTACAGTCACAACACACATACACCTCACCTGCTAAACATTCTCATTCTCGTGAGAAAATTCTTCTTCTCACACCACACGTGTTTTGTCTCAGAGCGTGGGACCGCCCCACCCTCTGCTGTTCTGTAACCTATGCTTTATTATAAATAAAGGGATAAGGAACTGCTCGGCGCGTCTCTGCTTCAGAACGTAAGCTGAGCAGGGTGCCCTTTGTACAAAGAATATCGTGTCTCTGACTCTTTTCTTGATTCTCTCCAGCAGGTTAGGGCGATTTCCCCTGACATTTCGTCTCGATATATCATACACTGGTCAAATACTAACAATAACTGACCAGTTTCTACAAATAATTGAGCAATTATTACAAATTCTTGATCAGTTAGAATGTCCCAAGTAAGTATGTAGTAATATATTTGTTAGTGTGTCAGAGTGGATGAGTTGGGTTTGACGTGGAGGACGAGAAAAGCTAAAATAATGGAGACATAGATAGAAAAGGTAACTTTCACAAAGAAAAGTCTTTCTGTACATTTCATGTGTATTTAATCACCATAGATTATACATGGATGAAGGAAAACGTGGCTTTCACACTTCATTAGGACAATTATTTATATTCATTCACCAAAGTGAGTTGATGTTTCCTGATTTCTTTGGGATTATTATGAACCCTGAAATTTAAAGACCACCATGGAGTCGGTATAGAAATGTGAAAGTTATCCTGCTGTTCATCCACACAAACCGCAGCTCCTCACTTTACTTCTATCAGCTCATTCAGACCATCACAGTTCCACAAACCTGTTGTGTGTAACTTTATCTCAGGTTTCCAGATGTTATCCAGCAGTCTGCGCTGACGATCGATCTCCTCCTCGTACTGGACGATGGTTTTCTCAAACTCTGTGAATATTTCTTCA
Organism: Amphiprion percula; assembly: GCA_003047355.2. Taxonomy (NCBI): domain Eukaryota; kingdom Metazoa; phylum Chordata; class Actinopteri; family Pomacentridae; genus Amphiprion; species Amphiprion percula. Next base: position 5,599,821 of record CM009717.1, read on the forward strand.
GCAGCAGCAGTTAGTCGCTGGTTGATCAACTCTCTCAGATTCTGGACTGAACTCATCTTTAAGTGATAAAATATTAATCTGAGACACGACAAAACAACCGTCTGTAAAAACTTCCACACATCAGTACACGTTAGAAACGGTTTCCATCAGCTAACGTTAGCAACGGTTTGGCTTCACTTCTACCGGATGTTTTTTTTTTTTTTTTTTTAAATCTGTTCAGCCTTCAAATTAAAATGTTCATTATTTGATTGCAGCTAGTTGAGGTCACGATTTTGTTATAATAATATTGATATTAAAAAGCACAAGTAGTAGTAGTAGTAGTAGTAGTAGTAGTAGTAGTAGTAGTAATAAGAATCATAATAATAATGTTGAATGATTCAACATAATAAAAGTAAAAGTACGACATTATATAAAAATTTCCAAAGGGATTTTTTTCTTTTTTTAAATTCAGTATTAATGTTGTCCGTGTTAACTGTATAAGGACATTGTTCAATGTGCTCTTATACTGATGTGGAGAACTACAGGAAGCATTCATATGTATGCATGTGCAAAATAAAGTGGGCACGAGTTGGTTCTGGCCCGGTGTTCTAGTTTAACTGGTAATCAGGTTAACTGGTGATAGTTTCCGTCTCCAGATGTTTTGTTCGCAGATTCGTCACGATCAGACCTGGATTTACGTGAAATAAAGATACCAGATAAAGAAGACCTCGTCGAAAAACGTCGGCATCACTACTTAATAAAGTCTATATCCATGTAAATATCATCTACAGACAGTAAAAAGAAATGTGCGGGCCGAAATAAAAAACACGTATTTTTCAAGTATGGTGAGAGGATTCGAACCCACGTAATCCAGCGATAAAATTACGAGACCATCGTTTTATTCATTATGCCACCGACCAGCTCTACAAGCATTCTGCTTCATCCATATAGATCACTGTCATCCCGTCAGGTGTTTAACACCTGGTGATTGTTCAGGAAACACGTCCATGTCAACTGAGGATAATCACAACTTAACACAGGCTTCCTGGTTAAGAACGAGTCACAAAACTATTTATTGTCTCACCAAGAAAACCCACAAAATGAAAGCACGTCCACTGCTGTGTTGTGTGTTAGTTTGTGTGTTCAATGGAACAGATCCAGAGCAGAACTTCAGGTTTAACTCGGGTTTGTTCTCAGAAACACTCAGACCCTCAGCAGCCTCCCATCAGAACAACACGCAGCACAACATTAGCTTGATTTGCTGAAATACGTCGGAACAAACGGAAAAAAAAGGGAAGGGAAGTAAAGGGATTCGATCTGGTCAAAACAAACAATGGTTTATTCGCTCTACACAGTGAGCCATAAGCACCTATTGGAGGTATTGAAGTAGACTACAGTCATATATGAACGTTACAGCTACAGATATTCCTGTTGGACTCTGAAGATATTGTGCTGCCATATTTGTATATTTTGCCTACATGTACTCTAAGGTGGATGAGGAACATGTCATTAAATCAGATACTGTCAAACACCACAATTCACTCTAGTCTTCCTCTGCGACATCTTTAAAAGTATCTTCTGCCATTTCTAAACCAGCCAGGGTGTTTGGGGAGACACAAATCACACACATATATTGTTTGTTTTGACCAGGTCGGATCCCTTCCTTTAAAAAAATATATTGTCAGCCGTTAACGTGCTTTGAAATGACGGTTAGGACGTGGATGACTGAACGAGTTTTTATTGTTTTCTGAGTGACTAGTTTAAACTTGTTCCGATGTATTTTAGCAAATCAAGCTGATGTGCTGCGTGGTGTTAAACACCTGGCCGGATGACAGTGATCTATATGGATGAAGCAGAATGCTTGTAGAGCTGATTGGTAGCACAATGAGTAAAACGGTGATTTCGTAATTTTATCGCTGGATTACGTGGGTTCGAATCCTCTCACCATACTTGAAAAATACGTGTTTTTTTTTCGGCCCGCACATTTCTTTTTACTGTCTGTAGATGATATTTACATGGATACAGACTTTATTAAGTAGTGATGCCCACGTTTTTCGGCGACGTCTTCTTTATCTGGTATCTTTATTTCACGTAAATCCAGGTCTGATCGTGACGAATCTGCGGACGAAACATCTGGAGACGGAAAGTATCGCCAGTTAAATCACCAGTCAAACTGGAACACCGGTGCGACGGCTCTCCAAAAGTTTCGATTTTACGCAAAAATAATCCTCCAGAACTGGCTTCAGATGTGACTGATCTGCTTTTGGTTGAACACAAAGATAAAACTACAGAGATAGAAGCTGTGCCCCAGAGGTAAGATGACATTTCTTCATTTAAATCTATTATTATGTCCCATCTGCTTTTAAACTACATGTACTATTCAGCCAAAGTTACTGATTTGAACTAGTGCAAAAATGAGGGAAAATGGATTTTTCCTGTCTTTTTTTTTTTTGTAATTTTTCTACCAGGTGTTAAACTGAACTTGGCTATAATAATCTCATAAATGAAAGTAGCTTCACTTGTTTTGGACAAGAATCAGCTGGAAGTTTCCTGAAGTATCAGTTACTGGTGCTCATAAAATCAGCTGATGGCTGCCATGATACTTGTTTTTACCAGCAGTTTATCTAAACCTCCTCAGGTCAGAGGTTTTTAAACCACATTTAGTAAATCAGTCCATTTTTAACAGTCTCTTCAGAAAGCATTCACTCAATTCCAGAAATTATTGTGTAGTAAATTCAATTTTAAATGAATAAAAGTGGATTTTTTTACTTATTATTCTACAATTTGTAACCCATAATGACAAAATGAAAGTAATTTAGATTATATTCATGTGACACTTCTCTGAACAAAACTTCTTTACAAAAGCAAACATTTAAGAAGACTATTTTCTCGATTAAAAAAAAATCTGTGAAAAATAAACAGCTGAAGAGCATGAAAATAGAGACCACTATGATCATGCAATCATAAAGGCTTTATGATAAAAGAATGTTTATGAGTTCAAAAGAGATGTTGCTCATCTGATTCAAATTTATCCCATTTCACAGTTATTAAGAAACTGTTTACTCCAGGAAATACTGAAAGCTTTAAGTATAGTTTATAATCTCACCACAGTTCCCTGGACTCCATAGCTGAATGTGGCCTTATATACATAAGTGTGAGCTTTTTCTAAATTGTCCAATCAAATCAAGCGGCCACAGGTGGCAGCTAAGATCTCAAGGAGGAGCAAAGCAAGCAGGACACAGCTGACTGCAATTTAGAGCCACAGCAAAGAGTCTGAATAGTTTTGTAAATGGAAAATCCTTGATATTTAATAAATTTGGTAAAATTAAAAAATATATGCTTTCATTTTGTCATTATAGGCTATTTAGGGTTAATTGATGAAGAAAAATGCCACTTTCATTAATTTAAAATACAATTAGGATGCAATAAAATGTCCAAAAAGTATAAGGATATGAATGCTTTCAAAGATATTGTATCATTAGGTTCAATGTGATGTAGTTTCCAAAGATATCATTGTCTATGATGTCTGTTGTGCTTGTAAATCAGAGCATTAAGTATATTTATCTTCAAGACTTGTCTTAAATCTTTTTTAATCTATCATCTTTGTCAAAGTAATGCAGTGATAGCTGTCTGTATATCCTAGCGTATGTTCTATTTCTATTCTATTTCTATCTTCACATTTTAAGCTTCTGGACTTTTCTAATACTCTATTTTATTATAAATACCTGCATTTTTGGCACCTTATTACTGTTTCTTCAACCAACACGATTTGCACATTCTTTTATACACCAATCAGGCATAACATTGTGACCACTTGAACCCAGTGGGGCATGGACCCAGGACCTCTTGGGATGTCCTGTAGTACCGGGATGGTGGCAGTGAATTCTGTGGGTCCTATGGGTTGCAGGGTGGAACCTAACTAGATCAGGCTTATCCTGGCACATCCCACAGATGCTCAGTAAGATCTGGATCTGGGGAGTGTGGAACCCGGGTGACCACCTTAGCTCTGTTGTGTTCCCCGGGTCACTCCTGAGCAGTTTTTGTGGTGTGTCGGGGTGCATTGTCCAGCTGAGGGTGACATCTGGCATCAAGGACTGCTGTTGCCATGGGTGGTTGTGTGAGTTGCTGGACCTGCCATGTTTAGGTGGGTGGTACATGTCAAACATCCACATGAATGTCAGGACTCAAGGTTTCCCAGCAGAACATTTCATTATAAAAAGATGATTGATGTTATTCACTTCACCTGTCAGTGGTCATAATGTTGTGGCTGATCGGTGTATATTGTCTCCTTATCTACCTTGAATGTAGCGTGTGTGAGCTCCTGGATTTCTAGAATTGCCTGAAGGGGATAAATAAAGTGTCTGTCTGTTTTAATTCTGCATACTTTTAATGGTGGCAGTTTGTCGAAGCATTACAGAACATAAAACAGAGCTCATGTGGTAACCCACAGACTTTCTCAATAGAAGCGTTATACTTCCTGTTTACATCAGTCAAAGCCACCAAATTATAAGAACTGCTCCAAAACCTAAGGCAAACTGATGCTCCAAATCTACCTAATACAAAGAACAAAAATGGGAGTTACAAAATATACTATGGACTATTTCAATAAAGTGTTTCTGTAAATCTTATTTTTCAGTATTCATGGTTTCAGATTTTTTTTTCACACAGAACATGAGCATTCAGGGCCTACCAGAGATGAAGGGCTATGACCCACTAGATACCACCCTCAAGTTTGTCACCAGGAGGGATGACTTGGATCCAATTTGTAAGATTCTTTTTCTTTTTCACTGAACAGAAAAATGCTACAAACAACAGTTTCAGTAGTTTTTCTTCCCCTTCCTCTGTAATTGTCTCCTCATATTTTCATGAACTCACAGCTGTATGAACTGCATATTACCAAGTAATGTAGCTGATATTTGCTTTTGCCCACCTCAGCCTCAGATGATGACTCTCAGAGCAGAGATGTCCTGCAGCCACGCCGTCACTCCTGAATCTCTAACACAGTGGTGTCGCAACCTGCTGGACCAGGTATAATGGATGCAGTATGTGTATGTGCACAATGGAATCGAAAGAGAGACAAGATTATACACATCGATGAGACGGGATACAGGTGAAGCCAATGAGGGCAGAACAGACAATCAGAAAGGAGGGAAAACAGAGAAAGAGAGGAAGCACAAGCACTAAGTAGCTTATTGAAAAGGGATGTAAACTGTGCACTTACAAAGATAGGGACAGGAGAAATAAAAGCAGAAACCAAAGCCAGGACAGATTTAAAAACAAGAAAAATACTCAGAGAGCGCAGTACTCCACCAAGGCTTCTGAGTCGTTGTGTCATTTCCGACAAAAAAAATGACCCTGCACTGCGCACAGGCGTGTGTTATGCATGTGTACGTTATATACAGATATCGAATTGCGTGACTTAAATATGTAGCGGGTGGTGGAAAGTGATGGAACTCGAAAACACTCCAACAATTTAATCAATTGTTCCTTGTATGATTTCCAACAGATAAGTCCCGATAAGTCCACAGCAGTCGATTTGCAGTAGGATCGCAATTTTGTGATCGTCAGCAGGCAACTGACGTAGTGTTCACTTGTTATCATAGTTACAGTGACCACGATCTCGCAATGATACAGAAGTCTTTAACAAATCCATAGATCCAGACTAGAAGCCGAAAATCTAATCACTTGGTCCTTGTGTCATTTCTGACCTTCCCTGAAAATTTCATCCAAATTCGTTATTCGGTTTTTGAGTAATGTTGCGAACAGACAGACAGACAGACGCTTATCGCCACAAAACTCCAACGTGTTCCTTGATGGAGTGAAAAATATATGAAAAGTAGGAGAACAGAAGTATAAACTTGCAAGAAAGAGAAATGCTCAAGTAGAGTCAGATCTCTTAATTACCTCAATATTCTACTTAAGTAAAAAGTCCCTTGATTGCTTTCTGTCATTTCAAAATGATTTTTCTTTGTGTTTTAAGGGGCATTACACATTTAAATGCCCTGCACTGGTAGAGGGGACCACAAGGTGCAATAAGGCGTGGTCGTACCAAGAGGTGCGCAGACTGGCAGATTTATCTGTTGAGGAAATGCAGCACTTTGAGGACAACATGGCCCGCATGGCTGCTGCTAGACACTGCGAGTTTCAGCCAGTAAATGGTCCAGTGCTCTGTGGTTGTATTAATGCTGACTTTTCAGGGATTTAAAGATAAGATAAAGATAAAGTTCTTTATTTCTCCCCACTCCAGGGGAAATTTACATTGTTACAGCAGCTTATTTACTCTGATTTAAACATTAAACATTAAAACCAAATCAAGTGGACTGATGTTTATTTTTTCTTCACTGTTCTCCCCCATCAGTGTCCCCAGTGCAAAACAAACATGGAGAGGAAGGATCTTTCCAACCTGTGTGTCATATGTATCATATGCACAGCTGATCAGGGGGGAACCTATCAGTTCTGCTGGCAGTGTCAGAAGCCATGGAAGGGCTCAGCTCCTCGATCGGACCGCTGTGGCAACGATGACTGCATCAACAGGGACCTGCAACTGCTGCAGACATGCAAATCCATCGACCTGCCGGAGGTGGCGGGCGTCACCAGCTGCCCCTCTATCCGATTCTGTCCTAAATGTGGCATGAAGATAGAACATAGTAGACAAAACTGCAAAAATGTTATATGTCCTCGATGTCATAAGGAGTTCTGCTTTGTTTGCCTGAAACTAACGCGGCAATGTTGCAAAACCAGTTCACCATTCAGAATCTGCCCAGGCGGTGTAGCTCCAAGACAGACTTCTATTCCGGTATGGCAGAGAAAATGAAGGCAATCCGGTGTCTTATCTTAATTCAACAAGAGATCTTTAACAGAAGTGTTTAAAAACACAACAAAAAAATCAATGCATTTATTTTGAAAGGTCTCAATATAGTCTCCTGGACACCAAATGTTTGTGGCATGTAACTCTGCTCCACAAGACAACTAGGTTCTTATTTGTGGTTTCTCTGCCTCCCCCTGGCTGAACTTTAAATTGCACATGACAAATATTTTGGTATTTACCTCTGAATCTCCATTACTGAAATACTTAAGATGTTTTATATATACAAAATGGAACCTGTTTTATTTTAATTAGCTTTTTCTGTATACCAGTGTGGCAAAATCTACCTGGTAAAACTTAATTTATACTCAGTGTGAGAGGGAATCTTTTATAAAAAATAGATCTGAATGTAAATTTTGATTTACATCTCAAATTCACCCAGACAAGGCTATTGTGTGTCTGTATCATTAACATTAGAAACACTCATTAAGATCAAGTAAATTAAACATAACTTAAGTTTTTTTGTTTTCATTCCAATCAGACAAGTGTCATGGTACTTTTCTCTATTACATCACAACATATTCATCCGATTCAAACACAGAAGACAATAATTAAAGGTTAATATAAAGTAATTATCAAGCTGATTAATAATTATATTCCAGATTATTTAGATATGAGATTTAAACTTTTTTTTGCATTTCTTAAAGACTTAAAGAGCCTTTATTGTCATTGTTCAGAAGTACAATGAAATTTGTCTGAAGAACGCGACAATTAGCAGCAGTGCAAATAATAAAAATAGTTTAAAAATACTCTCAAATAATAAAAAGAAGAATCAAAGTACTATATACAAACAAAGTAAAGTGATCAGTGCTGATAAAGTGGTCCAGTGTTGAAATAGAGTTCTTATTGCATAGATGAACTGGGAGGGGGGAATGACTGGGTGGTGGGGCAATGGGTGGGGGGTGTGATGGCAGCGACAGCTCTGGGGAAGAAGCTGTTCTGCAGTCTGCTGGTTTTTGTTTTTAATGACAGCCTCCGCAGAAAGAAAAGTCTCTGCTGAGCCTTCTTCACCAAGTGGGAGGTGTTGGAGGTCCATGTGAGATCACTGGTGATGTGGAGACCCAGGTATTTGATATTGCTGACCCTCTCCACCTCCTCTCCATTTATGCAGAGAGGTTTGGGGGGGGGGCATTTTTCTGGCTCTCCTCAAGTCCACAATGATCTCTTTTGTTTTGATGGTATTCATCACCAGGTCACTTTCAGAGCACCAGCTGACCAGGTGCTGGACCTCCTCCCTGTAGTGGGTCTTGTTGTTGTCAGATATTAATCCCACTATGGTGGTGTCATCAGCAAACTTTACTGTCGTGTTGGAGGGGTGGATGGAGGTACAGTCATGTGTGAAAAGGGTGAACAGGGCCGGGCTGAAGACGCAGCCCTGAGGTGCACCTGTACTCAGTGTGAGTGTGGATGATGTCACCTCTCCTACTCTGACACTCTGTGGTCTGCCGGTGAGAAAGCTGTGGATCCAGGAGCAGAGTGTGGTGTCTAGTCCCAGATGGCCAAGCTTGGTTATCAGTTTATGGGGGGAGATGGTGTTGAATGCTGATGTAAAATCAACAAATAGCATTCTAACATAGGTGTTGGGGCCCTCCAGGTGGGTCAGGGCCGTGTGCAGGCAGTTGAGATGGCGTCTTCCGTTGATCTGTTTGCCCTGTAAGCAACTGGTGGATGTCCAGATCAGCAGGAATGATGTCCTTGATGTAATGCAGGACCAGCCTCTCAAAGCACTTCATTATTATTGGTGTCAAGGCAACTGGGCGGTAGTCATTCAGGCATTTCACTGTCTGTTTCTTGGGCACGGGCACTATAGTGGTGAATTTAAGGAATGTGGGGACTACAGCCTGCTGTAAGGACCGGTTGAAAATGTCCGTAAACACGCCTACTAGCTGGTCTGCACATGCCTTCAGGACCCGGCCCGGCACCCCGTCTGGACCTGCTGCCTTTGTGATATTGATTTTCTTCAGTGTTGACCACTGTTCCCTCTAAGCTGCGCGCGTGCATGCGCAATTGCGCACTGCTGACACAGTCTCCGCGCACAGAAAAAAAAATCCAACCTAAATTATAAATAAAATAAACACGTAACAATTCATTCTGTGCTATTTTTCAATGTGAGTCAGTGAGTGACCGGTGACTGGCTGCTGCAGCCAATGATGCGATTCACATACGTATTTACCATAGACTGTATATAATGGTATTTACGCAGCTAATCAACGTCAGGCGTCCTTATGTGCAGCCACCGTTGTTCTCATAGATATGAATGAGTAGATAGGACACACCCCTTTGAGCTGTGTGCTACAGCGAGGCTAAGCTAGTGGGGGCAAAGTTTCAGTGCATTTTTTTTTTTTTGTCTGCATTAGTTCTCATTGTTTAACTCCACAAAAGAGGTGTCAACATTGTATGAGATTGATGCATATTTTAGTCTTGCAGCCAAATATTTTAATATTTAGTGCATGTGTGTGACCATCACCGGCCCTCCCTGAAAGCTACGCAGACATTCTTTATTAGAATTCCCTATAATGAGCCAGGGAGGGCAGTGCTGGACCTCAGTGATGTGTGGGGGAAACAAAGACTGGACAGGACGAACAGGACGAACAGGATGAACAGGGATAGAAAATAACAGGCGGTGCTATTGCAATTAAAGATTGTAAGGTGGTGTGTTATTCCCAACTACTAACTATCCATCAATTAAAAAAAAAATTTGAAAAAAGAAAAGAAAACCAAACCAACACAAAAGAAAAAGAGATTCAATAAATAAATAATTAAACAAATGGTACTGAGCACCATAATTGTGGATGTCTTGATAGTATAGAATAGAATAGAACAGGCCAGAAGAGGATACTAGTGCAAGAGAGAATGAGTTTAGGGTAGAGACTCTGGAGAGATTCTCAGCACATTCTGGTGGATCCCATCATTCGCTGACAATGGGACTCGGCAGTAGCTGGCGAGACCTGATCAAACATCCAAGTGTGAAGAACCCCGAAGCCCAGAACAGCAATCACAGCAAGGTAGGGCCAAGCCAACAGGGCACCCCTCCCCCCGGGCCGTAGGAGCCACAGGGCGGCGCCCCCAGAGAGCCACCAGGGCCACCGTGAACGACGCGGACCCGGAGAGCAAGAGGGAGCAGCTACCGACACCCCCAGCGCGCCCAGACCGACCCAGGCAGCCCGGGGCATGAGGACCCACCCGCCACCCAAACCCCAACCCTGCCCACCCCAGTCCCCACCACCCGACCCACCCACCCCCTCCCCCTCCCCCGAAGGGGCCAACGGCCCCACGCAGCCAGGAAGCCAGACACAGGGGCCGAGCGGCCCACCGAAGGGATGGCAACCAGCCCATCACAAGGCAGGCCGCCACCGGGAGCTGGCCAGAGGAAATCGAAGCCGGGACCCGATGCGAGTCCAGAGGGTAAAAATGGACAGTATGGTGGGGCCTGGCGACGCCGACAGGGAGGCACCCCGCATACCCCCCACACCAGGCCCCAGGTGAGCGCAGTACACCCAGGGCCCCCATCCCCCGCAATGCGCCCTGACAACCCACCAGGACAGGGCCACCACATGCCACCAGCCCGCAGTACAGCCACAGCGCCCACCAGGACGGCCAATCCAGCCCCCGCAGCCCACAAAGAGCCATCACACCTGCCCGGACCCTTTGGGCACGCAGGAGAACCCCCCCCGACCACAGCCCCCAGGTCCCGGGGACCCCCCAGCCACAGCAACACGGATGATGGTCCACCCCCGCCACCCCATAGCCATAAGGGGGCCGGGTCCCACCAGCGAGGCCATATTAGTGAAATCCCCCATTATTCCCGATTAATATGTCTCCCGATCCCAGACTGGAGACATTATCCCTGCACCGTGATAGTGTAACCCTGAGTGTCATGTGGTGCATTAAAAGTGGGGAGGCTGGGCAAGGCATTTTCAACCGGTCCTTACAGCAGGCTGTAGTCCCCACATTCCTTAAATTTAGATTCTTCCTGCAGGTTTCAGGGCTCTCAGGTTTAATCTCTGCCTGATAAATGTTATAATTCTGATGTTTTTCGTCTAAATTTAGCATCTTCCTGCAGGTTTTGGTGTATTTTCTCAGTTTTTCCTCTAAATTTAACGTCTTCCTGCAGATTTCAGGGCTCTCGGGATGAATCTGCCTGATAAATGTTACAATTCAGATTTTTTTCCTCTAAATTTAGCATCTTTCTGCAGGTTTCAGGGCTCTCAAGGTGAATCTCTACCTGATAAAAGTAGTTATTTTGATGTTTTCCTCTAAATTTAGCATCTTTCTGCAGGTTTCAGGGATCTCAGGATGAATCTCTACCTGATAAATGTCATAATTCTGATGTTTTCCTCTAAATTTAACGTCTTCCTGCAGGTTTCAGGATGAATCTCTACCTGATAAATGTTGTTATTTTGATGTTTTCCTCTAAATTTAGCATCTTTGCAGGTTTCAGGGCTCTCGGGATGAATCTCTACCTGATTAATGTTATAATTCTTATATTTTTCTCATAAATTTAACATCTTCCTGCAGGTTTTGGTCTAATTTTTGATGTTTTCTCTCTAAATTTAGCATCTTTCTGCAGGTTTCAAGGCTCTCAGGGTGAGTCTCTGCCCAATAAATGTTATAATTCTGATGTTTTTCCTCTAAATTTAGCATCTTCCTGCAGGTTTCAGGGCTCTCAGAATGAATCTCTACCTGATAAATGTTATAATTCTGATGTTTTTCCTCTAAATTTAGCATCTTCCTTCAGGTTTTGGTGTAATTTCTCAGTTTTTCGTCTAAATTTAATGTCTTTCTTCAGGTTTCAGGGCTCTCGGGATGAATCTCTACCTGATAAAAGTTGTTATTTTTGATGTTTTCCTCTAAATTTAGCATCTTTCTGCAGGTTTCAGGGCTCTCGGATGAATCTCTACCTGATAAAAGTAGTTATTTTGATGTTTTCCTCTAAATTTAGCATCTTTCTGCAGGTTTCAGGGCTCTCAGGATGAATCTCTACCTGATAAATGTTATAATTCTGATGTTTTTTTCCTCTAATTTAGCATCTTCCTTCAGGTTTTGGTGTAATTTCTCAGTTTTTCCCCTAATTTAACGTCTTTCTTCAGGTTTCAGGGCTCTCAGGGTGAATCTCTACCTGATAAAAGTTATTTTGATGTTTCCTATTTAGCTCTTCTGCAGGTTCAGGATTAATCTCTACCTGATAAATGTTGTTATTTTCATGTTTTTCCTCTAAATTTAGCATCTTTCTGCAGGTTTTAGGATGAATCTCTGCCTGATAAATGTTATAATTCTGATGTTTTCCTCTAAATTTAACGTCTTTCTGCAGGTTTTATGATGAATATCTCCCTGATAAATGTTATAATTCTGATGTTTTCCTCAAAATTTAACGTCTTCCTGCAGGTTTCAGGATGAATCTCTACCTGATAATGTTGTTATTTTGATGTTTTCCTCTAAATTTAGCATCTTTCTGCAGGTTTCAGGGCTCTCAGGGTGAATCTCTGCCTGATAAATGTTATAATTATGTTTTTCCTCTAAACTTGATGTCTTCCTGCCAGTTTGGTGTAATTTCTCAGTTTTTTCCTCTAAATTTACCATCTTGCTGCAGTTTTCAGGGCTCTTGGGATGAATCTCTACCTGATAAAATTTGTTATTTTCATGTTTTTCCTCTAAACCTGATGTCTTCCTGCAGGTTTTGGTGTAATTTTCAGTTTTTCCTCTAAATTTAGCATCTTTCTGCAGGTTTCAGGGCTCTCAAGGTGAATCTCTACCTGATAAAAGTAGTTATTTTGATGTTTTCCTCTAAATTTAGCATCTTTCTGCAGGTTTCAGGATGAATCTCTACCTGATAAATGTTGTTATTTGATGTTTTCCTCTAAATTTAGCATCATTGCAGGTTTCAGGGCTCTCGGGATGAATCTCTACCTGATTAATGTTATAATTCTGATATTTTTCTCATAAATTTAACATCTTCCTGCAGGTTTTGGTCTCATTTTTGATGTTTTCTCTCTAAATTTAGCATCTTTCTGCAGGTTTCAGGCTCTCAGGGTGAGTCTCTGCCCAATAAATGTTATAATTCTGATGTTTTTCCTCTAAATTTAGCATCTTCCTGCAGGTTTCAGGGCTCTCAGAATGAATCTCTACCTGATAAATGTTATAATTCTGATGTTTTTCCTCTAAATTTAGCATCTTCCTTCAGGTTTTGGTGTAATTTCTCAGTTTTTCGTCTAAATTTAATGTCTTTCTTCAGGTTTCAGGGCTCTCGGGATGAATCTCTACCTGATAAAAGTTGTTATTTTGATGTTTTCCTCTAAATTTAGCATCTTTCTGCAGGTTTCAGGGCTCTCGGGATGAATCTCTACCTGATAAAAGTAGTTATTTTGATGTTTTCCTCTAAATTTAGCATCTTTCTGCAGGTTTCAGGGCTCTCAGGATGAATCTCTACCTGATAAATGTTATAATTCTGATGTTTTTTCCTCTAAATTTAGCATCTTCCTTCAGGTTTTGGTGTAATTTCTCAGTTTTTCCCCTAAATTTAACGTCTTTCTTCAGGTTTCAGGGCTCTCAGGGTGAATCTCTACCTGATAAAAGTTATTTTGATGTTTCCTCTAAATTTAGCATCTTTCTGCAGGTTTCAGGATTAATCTCTGCCTGATAAATGTTATAATTTTGATGTTTTCGAACCTTCTGAAAGGTGACAATCTTCCTGTTTTTACAGTTTCTTACTAGAGGAGGGCAGGTTTTGTTTTTTTTTTTTACTTGGGGAGGGCAACTTTGGGAGTAGTTTTAATGAGAGCAGGTTTGGGGCTGGTTTTACTTTGAGGGCAGATTTGGGGGTAGTTTTACTCAGGGACGGCAGGTTTAAGGGCAGTTTTACTTGTTGAGGGCAGGTTTTGGGCTGTCTTTTACTTGGTGAGGATAGATTTGGGGCAGTTTTACCTGATGAGGACAAGCTTTGGGCTATTTTTTACTTGATGGGGTAGATTTGGGGGCAGTTTTATTCGTTGAGGGCAGGTTTAGGGGCAGTTTCACTTGTTGAGGGCATTTTTGGGGCTTTTTTTACTTGGTGAGGGCAGGTTTGGGGGTAGTTTTACAAGAGGATATGAGGTTTTGGGCTACTTTTCACCCAGGGTGGTAGATTTGGGGACAGTTTTCCTTGGTGAGGAAAGGTTTTGGGCTGTCTTTTGCCCGGGGCGGTAGATTTGGGGGTAATTTTTCTCATTGAGGGCAGGTTTGGGGGTAGTTTTTCTCGGTAAGTGCCAATTAGTGCCCCCTTTTTTTTTATCCAGAGGAGGGCAGGTTTGAGGCAGTTTTACTTGGTAAGTGTAGATTTCGGGGAGAGCAGGTTTAAGGGTACTTTTACTCGAAAAGGGCAGGTTTTGGGGTAGTTTTACTTGGTAAGGCTAGTTTAGGAGCAGTTTTACCTGGGGAGGACAGGTTTTGGGCTGTTTTTTTTTACCAGCTCCATTAAGTTATGTGAACTTGTTTGTGTTCTTTATCTCAAATTGTCATGGTAAGTTTTGAATGTTGAACTCTTTATAAGTTTTAGAAAATTAAAGTTAAAGTAATTAATTGTCTTAACTATTTGTAAGTTTTATCAGGACCTTCAGTGTTGATTTAACTTATTTCTGTAAGTTATACCTTGAAAAAAGAAACGGGGTGCTGGGTGGAGGGAGAGGAGGGTCCTGCAGAAGAAATACCATAATTTTGGGATTAGTCAAAAATAAAACTGTAAAGCTATGATATCTAATAATTGTCGTGCTCACCAGTTCTCTAAATTGGACAAACCATCGTATTTCAACCACAACTTAATTATTGACGAAACATTTTTGAAAACAGCGTGGACTACTTCCAGCGGCGGAGGGACACCTTTTTCCCGCTAGCTGCAATCAGACGCAGTGACGCAGCAGAGTGCAACTGACCAGGGCGGAGTCATTCTGCTGGGAGAAGAGACAGGGAGAGGAGGTAAGTTATCTTCTGAAAGTGCATTTGAGTTTTTGTCGATAAAATTTAAAAACAATGTCATTTTCTTCTGTGATAAAATGGAGTAAAGTCAGCACATTGACAGAGCTTTGCGAATATGACTACATTTTCGTGTTTTTCTCTGTGCTAATCCATCCCGTTAGTCGAAGTTTGAAATGGCGCATTAGTAAATTACACCACTGTTGTCCATGGGGGACGTATTTTAGTTGACAGCGTTCATTTAGGTTACAAATGCTTCCGACGTGACAGGAGCAATTAAAAAAAAACTTTTGAACTCAACATTTGCCTGCAAGGAACTGCTGGTTAACGTTACCCATTTGTTAGTTAGCTAGTTTGGACACAGTCACGGTAAAATAGTGCTGGATATATTCTGGTATGCCCGCGAAAGCTGAGTCACGTCACGCACCCCCTCCCCCCACCTAGAGTCAGGGCTTTTTAGCTGTCGGCGCCTTAAGTTTTAACTTATGAAATGACACGTTAATGAAGTCTAAAGACTTGGACGCTTATATTTACTGCATACAGTCAACGTATTTGTCGATGGTCCGAGTGTTTGAGGGGAGGCATTTGTGTTTGTACGGCGTATCGTAATGAAACGAGCTGAAATACCGTTAATTTCTTGCGTTGACGCGCCGCTTTTTATCCACCGCCGCGCGCGCTCTCTATTCATCCTCTTGCTCGCGCTCTCTATTCATCCTCTTGCTCGCGCTATCACAACTGAGCTCCCTCTCGAGACCGCAGCTGCTCTGTGAATGAACATCGTTGTCAGGTTGCAGCACTGTCTGAATTGTGTGTGACTTGTGGAGTTTATTCTGCTTTTCCTAATGACCCTACAATCTACAGTTAATTTTATTTTTCATTCAAGCTGGTGGTTATTAAATTGATTATTCCATAAAAGGTCAGAAAATAGTTGGTGAGTTTGTGCTGCTCCCGTCAGGCAGGTACACCCTGCCAAGATGCAGGACAAATAGACTCAAGCATTCTTTGGTCCCTGCTGCAATTGTCCTGCTAAACAAGTGACTGACTAATCCGTTCTTCCTATTTATTGTTGTCGTCTGTGCTTTATGTAACTGGTACTCCGCGATTGTTGTGACTCTTGTTCTGCTGACTGTAGAGTGATTTGCCCCACGGGGACAATAAAAGATTCCTTGATCCTTGAATAATATCGATAAATTTTTTAATCACAGCTTCATTAAGTGCATGGTGACACCCTCAAATTTGTCCCAAATAGATTATTTTCACTCACATTAAACAAAACATTGGAGCACTTTTTTTTTTAATTTGGAAGCTTGTAAAGGGAAATTTGGGGAAATTAATTTTCTTTATTTTTATTGATTGAAATACTGGAATTTGTTTTCTATACGACTTATCTAATAATGTCAAATATTTGTTAGATCCAATCCCTGCATCTTTTTTAAAATGTACTAGATTTTTTGGTTCTTTGTAGAAATACTTAATAACGTAAATGCAGTTTCACGTAGAAGGACCCAAAATATCTATTTCTCTCACTCTTAGTCACTCATGTGATATAAGATGATGCAGATAGGTTAAAAATTGATTCACATTATCCTTTTCAAAACATGCAGCTCATTTTAGTTTTTTTTCCTCTTGCAGTTGTATAAAGCAGTCATTTCATCAAGCAGGAGGTTGACCCTTCAAAGTGTTATGCAGTACCTTGATAAAGAGGTATGTATAGTGTGAATTTGTCAATGTGAACTTCCATAAGAACTGTAGTATTGCATGAGCTCACTTTTGTCTAACTTTATGTAGGACACAAGTCAGAATAGGAGGACAGCTGCCCTTCTTGGTCTTCCACGTTTCTTCTCGGAGGATACTTCAGAGATCATCAGGATGTGTGATGTAAGAAAATATATTAACATGTTTATATAATAGTAATGATTGACGAGATTTATTGGTATTCATTTTAAACAGAAGCACACATTCCTTTTTCCCACAACATTGCAGAACCTTTTTCATTCAACGTTTACTACATCATTCAAAACTTACTGGCAATTCAAATGTTTTAAAATTAACTGATAGGCAGTTTTAAAAGAGAATGTGTGATATGATGATATAGATTGCTGAACTTCATAAGTCAATCACAATAATGCATAGCTGACTATGAGGTGTATTTTAATGCAACCACAATTTTTTACCACTTTCAGACAGTTTTTATTATGTCACCTGAGACGAAGTCAAAGACCTTAATTAATTACAAATTTCAAAGATCTTCGTAACATCCAGATATGGAAGAATCAAATACACTTTGTGGATGGAGAGTCCAGGCCCAGGGTTTCACATTTCCCCATAGGGAGTGGGCAAAGTTTATCTAAAAATAGTAATCTTAACCTCGATGCCGTAGAAATTAAGGTCTTGATAAGTTGTGAAGTTTGCATTCAATCCTCAGTAATGAAGCCGCTTAAGTGGTGGCAAAACCTCTCTAAAAATTGAAAGAGCTCTGAATTAAAAACATTGGCTTAATCTATGATGGAGCTGAAAAAAATCCGACCTACAAGCATTGGGTGTTTGCTTCTGATATGACTGTAGCTGTATGAAAATCCCAAAGTCACAAACTTTGTTGAATCTAAATTGATTTAGTTAAGTGGTATACCATTCAAAACATGGATTCATATTTTTTTCCATAAACAGCAAAACTGACTACATCAAAAATTCAGGTGACCGTCAAGGCCCATGTCCTCTTGTTTTTGTTTTGTTTAAGCTTTGCTCTCCATGCTTGTAGCCGGCACCTCGGTACCTTTAAGGTAGGTAGTCCAGCGCTGCAACTCAATGATAGGAACTAAAACTAAGTCTGAACGGGGTTGTGTGGGGATCTTTCTTGCATCAAAAGTATGTCAATAAAAGTGTTTATTTTGTGACTAACCAGCTCAGATTGCTATGATAAGTATCTGACAACATTATGGAGACAAATGCTTCCTTTTTATTTACGTGACGTCGCTTCTTGCCCTTGTTTACATCCTGTTATGTAGTCTGTCATTTGAAGCAGGGGAGTGTGTGTGGATCTACAGACACAGAAACCTGTAATTTGTTTCTGAAGTGATGGCTGAATATGTAGAAGATTTTGAACAGTTGGATGAGGTATTTGAACTTGGTGGCCTATATTATGTATTGAACTGATGAGAAGCTGCAACAGAAGAAGAGAGGGACAGGGAGAGGGGCAACAGGCTGCAGAGTTTCAGCCAGCCATGCTGTTGTGATACTCAGGAGTTTGTTTTGTTACTCATAGTGTTTTAAGTGTTTGACAACATTATGGAGAGAATCCACAAATCAAATTCAAATACTACATCAAAGTATTCAGAATCGTCTAAATATTCAGCCATGTCTTCAGAAATAAACTATGAATTCCCCGTTCAAACTTACTTATGGTTTCAGGCAAAAATGAAACTCAGTGAATACAGCATGGATCTGCCTGATTTTGGTTCCAATCATTCAGTTCACCCCAGGACAACCCTAAATACAGCCAAGGTTCAAAAATCCCAAAGTCTTCCTTGAAGGACAGACAGAAGTTCCATGGGTTCGACAGTTGTCACAATCAAGATGAGAATGTCAAGATCAAGATGAAGACGAGGGTCCTGCAGGAAGATCTGAAGTTCTGAACACCAGAACCCTCATCTTCATCTGAACACCAGAACCCTCGTCTTCATCTTCATTTACTTTGTACAAGTACCTTGTTTGATTCTATTTTTTACTTTTTTTGTGTGTTTTTATCTCTTTTTACTCCAATTTGCACTGCTGCTAATTGTCGTGTTCTTCCAAACAAATTTCATTGTACTTCTGCACAATTACAACAAAGTCTCTTTATCTTTATCTCTTTATCTTATCTGAACACCCAGGACCCTCATCTTCCATCTTGATCTGAACACCAGGACCCTCGTCTTCATCTGAATACCAGGACCCTCATCTTCATCTTCATCTGAACACCAGGACCCTCATCTTTATCTTCATCTGAACACCAGGACCCTCGTCTTCATCTGAATACCAGACCCTCATCTTCATCTTCATCTGAACACCAGGACCCTCATCTTCATCTGAGCACCAGGACCCTCATCTTCATCTGAGCACCAGGACCCTCATCTCCATCTGAACACCATGACCCTCATCTTCATCTTCATTTACTTTGTACAAGTACTTGTTTGATTCTATTTTTTACTTTTTTTTGTGTGTTTTTATCTCTTTTTACTCCTATTTTGCACTGCTGCTAATTGTCGTGTTCTTCCAAACAATTTTGTTGTTTTTCTGCACAATGACAATAAAGTCTCTATCTTTATCTCTTTATCTTATCTGAACACCAGGACCCTCATCTTCATCTTGATCTGAACACCAGGACCCTCATCTTCATTCTTTATCTGAATAACAGGACCCTATCTTCATCTTCATCGTTTATCTGAATGCAGGGACCCTCATTTTCATCTTTATCTGAACACCAGGACCCTTGTCTTCATCTGAAGACCAGGACCCTCATCTTCATCTGAACACCAGGACCCACGTCTTCATCTTCATCTCATTACCAGGACCCTGTCTTCATCTGAATACATGACCTCCATCTTCATCTTATTACCAGGAGCTCGTCTTCATCTCAACACCAGGACCTTCATCTTTATCTGAATCCCAGGACCCTCGCTTCATCTGAATACCAGGACCCTCATCTTCATCTTCATCTGAACACCAGGACCCTCATCTTCATCTTGAGCACCAGGACCCTCATCTTCATCTGAGCACCAGGACCCTCATCTCCATCTGAACACCATGACCCTCATCTTCATCTTCATTTACTTGTACAAGTACCTTGTTTGATTCTATTTTTTACTTTTTTTTGTGTGTTTTTATCTCTTTTTACTCCTATTGCACTGCTGCTAATTGTCGTGTTCTTCCAAACAAATTTGTTGTTTTTCTGCACAATGACAATAAAGTCTCTATCTTATCTCTTTATCTTATCTGAACACCAGGACCCTCATCTCATCTTGATCTGAACACCAGGACCCTCATCTTCATCTTTATCTGAATAACAGGACCCTCATCTTCATCTTCATCGTTATCTGAATGGCAGGACCCTCATTTTCATCTTTATCTGAACACCAGGACCCTTGTCTTCATCTGAAGACCAGGACCCTCATCTTCATCTGAACACCAGGACCCACGTCTTCATCTTCATCTCATTACCAGGACCCTTGTCTTCATCTGAATACCATGACCCTCCATCTTCATCTTATTACCAGGACGCTCGTCTTCATCTCAACACCAGGACCTTCATCTTTATCTGAATCCCAGGACCCTCAACTTCATCTGAATACCAGGACCCTCATCTTCGTCTTAAACTGAATACCAGGACCCTCATCTTCATCTTTGTCTGAACACCAGGACCCTCGTCTTCATCTGAATCCCAGGACCCTCAACTTCATCTGAATACCAGGACCCTCATCTTCGTCTTTATCTGAATACCAGGACCTTCATCTTAATCTGAATAACAGGACCCTCATCTTCATCATTATCTGAATGCCAGGACCCTCATTTTCATCTCTATCTGAACACCAGGACCCTCATCTTTATCTGAACACCAGGACCCTCGTCTTCATCTGAAGACCAGGACTCTCGTCTTCATCTTCACCTGAACACCAGGACTCTCGTCTTCCTGTTCATCTTCATCTGAAAACCAGGATCCTCATCTTCATCTTTATCTGAACACCAGGACCCTCATTTTCATCTTCATCTGAACACCAGGACCCTCATCTTTATCTGAACACAGGACCCTCGTCTTCATCTGAAGACCAGGACTCTCGTCTTCATCTTCACCTGAACACCAGGACTCTCGTCTTCCTGTTCATCTTCATCTGAAAACCAGGATCCTCATCTTCATCTGAAGACCAGGACTCTCATCTTCATCTGAATACCAGGACCTTCATCTTCACTTGAACACCAAGACTCTTGTCTTCATCTTCATCTGAACACCAGGACCCTCGTCTTCATCAGAAGACCAGGACTCTCGTCTTCATCTTCATCTGAACACCAGGACCCTCGTCTTCATTTTCATCTGAATACCAGGACCTTCATCTTCACCTGAACACCAAGACCGTCGTCTTCATCTTCATCTGAAGACCAGGATCTTCATCTTCATCCAAAGACCAGGACTCTCATCTTCATCCAAAGACCAGGACCCTCATCTTCATCTGAATACCAGGACCTTCATCTTCACTTGAACACCAAGACTCTTGTCTTCATCTTCATCTGAACACCAGGACCCTCGTCTTCATCGGAAGACCAGGACTCTCGTCTTCATCTTCATCTGAACACCAGGACTCTCGTCTTCCTGTTCATCTTCATCTGAAGACCAGGATCCTCATCTTCATCTGAAGACCAGGACTCTCATCTTCATCTGAATACCAGGACCTTCATCTTCACTTGAACACCAAGACTCTTGTCTTCATCTTCATCTGAAGACCAGGAATCTCAACTTCATCTGAAGACCAGGACTCTCATCTTCATCTGAAGACCAGGACTCTCGTCTTCATCTGAACACCAGGACCTTCATCTTCATCTTTATCTGAATACCAGGACCCTCGTCTTCATCTTCATCTCACAGGCCAATAGGAGTGCAGGTTTTAGGCAGTTTTCCTTGGTAAGGGTAGATTGGGGGGCAGTCTTACCCAGGGAGAGCAAGTTTGAGGATACTTTTACCAGAAGAGGGGAGGTTTGGGGGTAGTTTTCCTTTCTAAGGGTAGTTTAGGGGGCAGTTTTACCTGGGTAAGACAGGGCCTGGATGGTGAATTAACCTCATAAATGTTGTAATTTTAATGATTTTCTCATAAATATGACTTCTTCCTGCAGGTTTCAGGGCTCTCAGGGTGAATCTCTGCCTGATGAATGTTACAATTCTGATGTTTTTCCTCTAAACTTGATGTCTTCCTGCAGGTTTTGGTTTAATTTCTCATATTTTCCTCTACATTTCACTTCTTTCTGCAGGTTTCAGGGCTCTCAGGATGAATCTTTACCTGACGAATGTTATAATTCTGATTTTTTTCTTATAAATTTAACGTCTTTCTGCAGGTTTCAGGGCTCTCAGGATGAATCTCTACCTTATAAATGTTGTTAATTCTGATATTTTATAAATTTAGCATCTTTCTGCAAGTTTCAGGATGAATCTCTACCTGATAAATGTTGTTATTTTGATGTTTTTCCTCTAAATTTAACGTCTTTCTGCAGGTTTCAGGGCTGTCAGGATGAATCTCTACCGGATAAATGTTATAATTTTGATATTTTTCTGACAAATTTAACATCTTTCTGCAGGTTTCAGGGCTCTCGGAAAGAATCGCTACCTGATAAATATTATAATTTTGATGTTTTCTTCTAAATTTAGCATCTTCCTGCATATTTCAGGGCTCTCGGGATGAATCTCTGCCTGATAAATGTTATAATTCTGATATTTTTCAGATAAATTTAATGTCTTCCTGCAGGTTTTGGTGTAATTTCTCAATTTTTCCTCTAAATTTAGCATCTTTCTGCAGCTTTCAGGGCTCAGGATGAATCTCTACCTTATAAACGTTGTTATTTTGATGTTTTTACTCTAAACTTGATGTCTTCCTGCAGGTTTTGGTGTAATTTCTCAATTTTTCATCGAAATTTAGCATCTTCCTGTAGTTTTCAGGGCTCTCGGGATGAATCTCTACCTGATAAAAGTTATTTTGATGTTTTTCCTGTAAATTTAGCATCTTCCTGCAGGTTTTGGTGTAATTTCTCAGTTTTTCCTCTGAATTTATCATCATTCTGCAGGTTTCAGGATGAATATTTACCTTATAAAAGTTATTTTCATGTTTTTCCTCTAAATTTAGCATCTTTCTGCAGGTTTCAGGGCTCTCGGGATGAATCTCTACCTGATAAATGTCATAATTGTGATGTTTTTCCTCTAAATTTAACTTCTTCCTGCAGGTGTCAGGGCTCTCAGGGTGAATCTCTACCAGATAAATGTTATAATTCTGATGTTTTCCTCTAAATTTAGCATCTTCCTCCAGGTTTCAGGGCTGTCAGGATGAATCTCTACCTGATAAATGTCATAATTCTGATGTTTTCCTCTAAACTTGATGTCTTCCTGCAGGTTTTGGTGTAATTTCTTAATTTTTCCTCTAAATTTAGCATCTTTCTGCAGCTTTCAGAGCTCTCAGGATGAATTTCTACCTAATAAAAGTTGTTATTTTGATGTTTTTCCTCTAAACTTGTCTTCCTGCAGGTTTTGGTGTAATTTCTCAATTTTTCATGTAAATTTAGCATCTTCCTGCAGTTTTCAGGGCTCTCGGGATGAATCTCTACCTGATAAAAGTTATTTTGATGTTTTTCCTGTAAATTTAGCATCTTCCTGCAGGTTTCAGGATGAATCTCTACCTGATAAATGACATAATTCTGATGTTTTTCCTGTAAATTTAGCATCTTCTTGCTGGTTTCAGGGCTCTCTGGATGAATCTCTGCCTGATAAAAGTTATTCTGATGTTTTCCTTGAAATTTAGCATCTTTCTGCAGGTTTCAGGATGAATGTCTGCCTGATAAATTTCATTATTTTCATGTTTTTCCTCTAAATTTAGCATCTTCCTGCAGGTTTCAGGGCTCTCGGGATGAATCTCTACCTGATAAATGTCATAATTGTGATGTTTTTCCTCTAAATTTAACTTCTTCCTGCAGGTTTCAGGGCTCTCACGGTGAATCTCTACCAGATAAATGTTATAATTCTGATGTTTTCCTCTAAATTTAGCATCTTCCTCCAGGTTTCAGGGCTGTCAGGATGAATCTTTGTCTGAACACCAGGACCCTCATCTTCATCTTTATCTTCATCTGAATCCCAGGACCCTCAACTTCATCTGAATACCAGGACCCTCATCTTCGTCATTATCTGAATACCAGGACCCTCATCTTTATCTGAATAACAGGACCCTCATCTTCATCTTCATCATTATCTGAATGCCAGGACCCTCATCTTCATCTTTGTCTTCATCTGAATCCCAGGACCCTCAACTTCATCTGAATACGAGGACCCTCATCTTCATCTTTATCTGAATACCAGGACCCTCATCTTCATCTCATTACCAGGACCCACATCTTCATCTGAATGCCCGGACCCTCGTTTTCATCTGAATACCAGGATGCTCATCTTCATCTGAACACCAGGACCCTCATCTTCGTCTGAATACCAGGATCCTCATCTTCAGCTGAACACCAGGACCCTTGTCTTCATCTGAATACCAGGACCCTCCTCTTCATCTTCTTCTGAATTCCAGGGTCCTCATCTTCATCTTATTACCAGGACCCTCGTCTTCATCTGTACACCAGGCCTCTCGTCTTCATCTTCATCTTATTAGCAGGACCCTCAACTTCATCTGAATACCAGGACCCTCATCTTCATCTGAATACCAGGACCCTCATCTACATCTGCAGCTTATTACCAGGACCCTCAACTTCATCTGAATACCAGGACCCTCCTCTTCATCGTCATCTTTGTCTGCACACCAGGACCCACATCTTCATCTGAATGCCAGGACCCTCGTTTTCATCTTCATCTGAATACCAGGACCCTCATCTTCATCTGAGCACCAGGACCCTCGTCTTCATCTGAATACCAGGACCCTCATCTTCATCTGAATACCAGGACCCTCAACTTCATCTTAAACTGAATACCAGGATCCTCGTCATCATCTAAATACCAGGACCCCCATCTTCATCTGAACGCCAGGACCCTCATCTTCATCTGAATACCAGGACCCTCATCTTCATCTGAACACCAGGACCCTCGTCTTCATCTGAATACCAGGACCCTCATCTTCATCTGAACACCAGGACCCTCATCTTCATCTGAATACCAGGAACCTCCTCTTCATCTGAACACCAGGACCCTCGTCTTCATCTGAATACCAGGACCCTCCTCTTCATCTTCTTCTGAATTCCAGGATCCTCATCTTCATCTTATTACCAGGACCCTCATCTTCATCTGTACATCAGGACCCTCGTCCTCATCTTCATCTTATTAGCAGGACCTTCAACTTCATCTGAATACCAGGATTCTCATCTTCATCTTCATCTTTATCTGAACAGCAGGACCCTCATCTTCATCTTCATCTGAACAACAGGACCCTCGTCTTCATCTGAACACCAGGACCCTCATCTTCATCTTCACCTGAACACCAGGACCCTCATCTTCATCTTTATCTGAATACCAGGACCCTCATCTTCATGTTCATCTGAATACCAGGACCCTCATCTTCATCTTCGTCTGAACACCAGGACCCTCATCTTCATCTGAATACCAGGACCCTCATCTTCGTCTGAATACCAGGATCCTCGTCTTCATCTGAACACCAGGACCCTCATCTTCATGTTCATCTGAATACCAGGACCCTCATCTTCATCTGAACACCAGGACCCTCATCTTCATCTGAACACCAGGACCCTCATCTTCATCTGAATACCAGGACCCTCCTCTTCATCTTCATCTGAATAACAGGACCCTCATCTTCATCTGAATACCAGGACCCTCCTCTTCATCTGAACGCCAGGACCCTCATCTTCATCTGAATACCAGGATGCTCATCTTCATCTGAACACCAGGACCCTCGTCTTCATCTGAATACCAGGACCTTCCTCTTCATCTTCTTCTGAATTCCAGGATCCTCATCTTATTACCAGGACCCTCGTCTTCATCTGTACACCAGGACTCTCGTCTTCATCTTCATCTTATTAGCAGGACCCTCAACTTCATCTGAATACCAGGACCCTCATCTTCATCTGAATACCAGGACCCTCATCTTCATCTGCAGCTTATTACCAGGACCCTCAACTTCATCTGAATACCAGGACCCTCCTCTTCATCGTCATCTTTGTCTGCACACCAGGACCCACATCTTCATCTGAATGCCAGGACCCTCATCTTCATCTGAGCACCAGGACCCTTGTCTTCATCTGAATACCAGGACCCTGGTTTTCATCTGAATACCAGGACCCTCATCTTCATCTGAATACCAGGACCCTCATCTTGATCTGAATACCAGGACCCTCATCTTCATCTGAATACCAGGACCCTCATCTTCATCTGAATACCAGGACCCTCAACTTCATCTTAAACTGAATACCAGGATACTCGTCTTCATCTAAATACCAGGACCCTCATCTTCATCTGAACGCCAGGACCCTCATCTTCATCTGAATACCAGGACCCTCATCTTCATCTGAACACCAGGACCCTCGTCTTCATCTGAATACCAGGACCGTCATCTTCATCTTCATCTGAACACCAGAACCCTCGTCTTCATCTGAATACCAGGAACCTCATCTTCATCTGAACACCAGGACCCTCGTCTTCATCTGAATACCAGGACCCTCCTCTTCATCTTCTTCTGAATTCCAGGATCCTCATCTTCATCTTATTACCAGGACCCTCATCTTCATCTGTACATCAGGACCCTCGTCTTCATCTTCATCTTATTAGCAGGACCTTCAACTTCATCTGAATACCAGGATTCTCATCTTCATCTTCATCTTTATCTGAACAGCAGGACCCTCATCTTCATCTGAACAACAGGACCCTCATCTTTATCTTCATCTGAACACCAGGACCCTCATCTTCATCTTCACCTGAACACCAGGACCCTCATCTTCATCTTTATCTGAATACCAGGACCCTCATCTTCATGTTCATCTGAATACCAGGACCCTCATCTTCATGTTCATCTGAATACCAGGACCCTCATCTTCATCTTCGTCTGAACACCAGGACCCTCATCTTCGTCTGAATACCAGGATCCTCGTCTTCATCTGAACACCAGGACCCTCATCTTCATCTGAATACCAGGACCCTCCTCTTCATCTTCATCTGAATACCAGGACCCTCATCTTCATCTGAACACCAGGACCCTCATCTTCATCTGAACACCAGGACCCTCATCTTCATCTGAATACCAGGACCCTCCTCTTCATCTTCATCTGAATACCAGGATCCTCATCTTCATCTTATTACCAGGACCCTCAACTTCATCTGAACACCAGGACCCTCAACTTCATCTGAACACCAGGACCCTCATCTTCATCTGAACACCAGGACCCTCATCTTCATCTGAACACCAGGACCCTCATCTTCATCTGAACACCAGGATCCTCATCTTCATCTTATTACCAGGACCCTCAACTTCATCTGAACACCAGGATCCTCATCTTCATCTTCATCTTATTACCAGGACCCTCAACTTCATCTGAACACCAGGACCCTCATCTTCATCTGAACACCAGGACCCTCATCTTCATCTGAACACCAGGACCCTCATCTTCATCTGAACACCAGGACCCTCATCTTCATCTGAACACCAGGACCCTCATCTTCATCTGAACACCAGGACCCTCATCTTCATCTGAATACCAGGACCTTCATCTTCATCTTTATCTGAATACCAGGACCCTCGTCTTCATCTTCATCTCACAGGCCAATAGGAGTGCAGGTTTTAGGCAGTTTTCCTTGGTAAGGGTAGATTGGGGGGCAGTCTTACCCAGGGAGAGCAAGTTTGAGGATACTTTTACCAGAAGAGGGGAGGTTTGGGGGTAGTTTTCCTTCGTAAGGGTAGTTTAGGGGGCAGTTTTACCTGGGTAGGACGGGGCCTGGATGGTGAATTAACCTCATAAATGTTGTAATTTTAATGATTTTCTCATAAATATGACTTCTTCCTGCAGGTTTCAGGGCTCTCAGGGTGAATCTCTGCCTGATGAATGTTACAATTCTGATGTTTTTCCTCTAAACTTGATGTCTTCCTGCAGGTTTTGGTTTAATTTCTCATATTTTCCTCTACATTTCACTTCTTTCTGCAGGTTTCAGGGCTCTCAGGATGAATCTTTACCTGACGAATGTTATAATTCTGATTTTTTTCTTATAAATTTAACGTCTTTCTGCAGGTTTCAGGGCTCTCAGGATGAATCTCTACCTTATAAATGTTGTAATTCTGATATTTTATAAATTTAGCATCTTTCTGCAAGTTTCAGGATGAATCTCTACCTGATAAATGTTGTTATTTTGATGTTTTTCCTCTAAATTTAACGTCTTTCTGCAGGTTTCAGGGCTGTCAGGATGAATCTCTACCGGATAAATGTTATAATTTTGATATTTTTCTGACAAATTTAACATCTTTCTGCAGGTTTCAGGGCTCTCGGAAAGAATCGCTACCTGATAAATATTATAATTTTGATGTTTTCTTCTAAATTTAGCATCTTCCTGCATATTTCAGGGCTCTCGGGATGAATCTCTGCCTGATAAATGTTATAATTCTGATATTTTTCAGATAAATTTAATGTCTTCCTGCAGGTTTTGGTGTAATTTGTCAGTTTTTCCTCTAAATTTAGCATCTTCCTGCAGCTTTCAGGGCTCTCAGGATGAATCTCTACCTTATAAACGTTGTTATTTTGATGTTTTTACTCTAAACTTGATGTCTTCCTGCAGGTTTTGGTGTAATTTCTCAATTTTTCATCGAAATTTAGCATCTTCCTGCAGGTTTCAGGGCTCTCGGGATGAATCTCTACCTGATAAAAGTTATTTTGATGTTTTTCCTGTAAATTTAGCATCTTCCTGCAGGTTTTGGTGTAATTTGTCAGTTTTTCCTCTGAATTTATCATCTTTCTGCAGGTTTCAGGATGAATATTTACCTTATAAAAGTTATTTTCATGTTTTTCCTCTAAATTTAGCATCTTCCTCCAGGTTTCAGGGCTCTCAGGATGAATCTCTACCTGATAAATGTCATAATTCTGATGATTTTCCTCTAAATTTAGAATCTTTCTGCAGGTTTTGGTGTAATTTCTCAATTTTTCCTCTAAATTTAGCATCTTTCTGCAGGTTTCAGGGCTCTCGGGGTGAATCTCTGCCCTATAAATGTTATAATTCTCTTTTTCCTCTAAATTTAGCATCTTCCTTCAGCTTTTGGTGTAATTTCTCAGTTTTTCGTCTAAATTTAATGTCTTTCTTCAGGTTTCAGGGCTCTCGGGATGAATCTCTACCTGATAAAAGTAGTTATTTTGATGTTTTCCTCTAAATTTAGCATCTTTCTGCAGGTTTCAGGGCTCTCAGGATGAATCTCTACCTTATAAATGTTATAATTCTGATGTTTTTCCTCTGAACTTGATGTCTTCCTGCAGGTTTTGGTGTAATTTCTCAGTTTTTCCTTTAAATTTAGCATCTTTCTGCAGGTTTCAGGGTGAATCTCGACCTGATAAATGTTAAAATTCTGATATTTTTCTTATAAATTTAGCATCTTCCTGCAGGTTTCTGGGCTCTTGGGACTAATCTCTGCCCGATAAATGTCATAGTTCTGATGATTTTCCTCTAAATTTAGCATCTTTCTGCAGGTTTCAGGGCTCTCAGGATTAATCTCTGCCCGATAAATGTTATAATTCTGATGTTTTTCCTCTTAATTTATCATCTTCCTGCAGGTTTTTGTGTAATTTCGCAATTTTTCCTCTTTATTTTGCATCTTCCTGCAGGTTTCAGGGCTCTCAGGGTGAATCTCTACCTGATAAATGTTATAATTCTGATATTTTTCTCATGAATTTGATGTCTTTCTTCAGGTTTCAGGGCTCTCAGGATGAATCTCTACCTGATAAATGTTATAATTCTAATGTTTTTCCTCTAAACTTGATGTCTTCCTGCATGTTTTGGTGTAATTTCTCAATTTTTCCTCTAAATTTAACGTCTTCCTGCAGGTTTCAGGGTGAATCTCTGCCTGAATAATGTTATAATTCTGACATTTTTCTAATAAATTTAACATCTTCCTGCAGGTTTTGGTCTAATTTTGATGTTTTCTCTCTAAATTTAGCATCTTCCTGCAGGTTTCAGGGCTCTCAGGATGAATCTCTGCCTGATAAAAATTGTTATTTTGATGTTTTTCCTCTAAACTTGATGTCTTCCTGCAGGTTTTTGTGTAATTTCTCAGTTTTTCCTCTAAATTTAACGTCTTTCTGCAGGTTTCAGGGATCTAAGGGTAAATTTCTGCCCGATAAATGTTATAATTCTGATGTTTTTCTTCTAAATTTAGCATCTTCCTGCAGGTTTCAGGGCTCTCAGGATGAATCTTTACCTGATAAATGTTATAATTCTGATGTTTTTCTTCTAAATTTAGCATCTTCCTGCAGGTTTCAGGGCTCTCAGGATGAATCTTTACCTGATAAATGTTATAATTCTGATGTTTTTCCTCTAAATTTAGGATCTTCCTGCAGGTTTTGGTTTAATTTCTCAGTTTTTCCTCTAAATTTAGGATCTTCCTGCAGGTTTCGGTTTAATTTCTCAGTTTTTCCTCTAAATTTAACGTCTTTCTGCCGGTTTCAGGGTGAATCTCTGCCTGATTAATGTTATAATTCTGATATTTTTCTCATAAATTTAACATCTTCCTGCAGGTTTTGGTCTAATTTTTATGTTTTCTCTCTAAATTTAGCGTCTTTCTTCAGGTTTGAGGGCTCTCAGGGTGAATTACTGCCCGATAAAAGTTGGTATTTTGATGTTTTTCTTCTAAATTTAGCATCTTCCTGCAGGTTTCAGGGCTCTCAGGATGAATTTCTGCCTGATAAATGTTATAATTTTGATGTTTTCCTCTAAATTTAGCATCTTTCTGCAGGTTTCAGGGTGAATCTCTGCCTGATTAATGTTATAATTCTGACATTTTTCTAATAAATTTAACATCTTCCTGCAGGTTTTGGTCTAATTTTGATGTTTTCTCTCTAAATTTAGCATCTTCCTGCAGGTTTCAGGGCTCTCGGGATGAATCTTTACCTTATAAATATTATAATTTTGATGTTTTCCTCTATATTTAGCATCTTTCTGCAGGTTTCAGGGCTCTCAGGGTGAATTTCTGCCTGATTACTGTTATAATTCTGATATTTTTCTGATAAATTTAGCATCTTCCTGCAGGTTTCAGGGCTCTCATGATGAATCTCTACCTGATAAAAGTTATTTTGATGTTTTCCTCTAAATTTAGCATCTTTCTGCAGGTTTCAGGGTGAATCTCGACCTGATAAATGTTAAAATTCTGATATTTTTCTTATAAATTTAGCATCTTCCTGCAGGTTTCTGGGCTCTTGGGACTAATCTCTGCCCGATAAATGTCATAATTCTGATGATTTTCCTCTAAATTTAGCATCTTTCTGCAGGTTTCAGGGCTCTTGGGATGAATCTCTGCCCGATAAATGTCATAATTCTGATGATTTTCCTCTAAATTTAGCATCTTCCTGCAGGTTTCAGGGCTCTCGGGATGAATTTCTACCCGATAACTGTTATAATTCTGATGTTTTTCCTCTTAATTTATCATCTTCCTGCAGGTTTTTGTGTAATTTCTCAATTTTTGCTCTAAATTTAACGTCTTCCTGCAGGTTTCAGGGCTCTCGGGATGAATTTCTGCCCGATAAATGTTATAATTCTGATGTTTTTCCTCTAAATTTAGCATCTTTCTGCAGGTTTCAGGGTGAATCTCTGCCTCGTTAATGTTATAATTCTGATATTTTTCTTATAAATTTAACATCTTCCTGCAGGTTTTGGTCTTATTTTGATGTTTTCTCTCTAAATTTAGCGTCTTTCTGCAGGTTTCAGGTCTCTCGGGATGAATCTCTCCGTGATAAATATTATAATTTTGATGTTTTCCTCTAAATTTAGCATCTTCCTGCAGGTTTTGGTGTAATTTCTCAGTTTTTCCTCTAAATTTAGTATCTTTCTGCAGGTTTCAGGGCTCTCAGGGTGAATCTCTACCTGATAAATGTTATAATTATGACACTTTTCTTATAAATTTAACCTCTTTCTGCAGGTTTCAGGGCTCTCAGGGTGAATCTCTACTCTGATAAATGTTATAATTCTGATGTTTTTCCTCTAAATTTAGGATCTTCCTGCAGGTTTTAGTTTAATTCCTCAGTTTTTCCTCTAAATTTAACGTCTTCCTGCAGGTTTCAGGCCTCTTGGGACTAATCTCTGCCCGATAAATGTCATAATTCTGATGATTTTCCTCTAAATTTAGCATCTTTCTTCAGGTTTCAGGGCTCTCAGGGTGAATCTCTGCCTGATAAATGTCATAATTCTGATGATTTTCTTCTAAATTTAGCATCTTTCTACAGGTTTCAGGGCTCGGGATGAATCTGCCTGATAAATGTTACAATTCTGATGTTTTCCTCTCAATTTAGCATCTTTCTGCAGATTTCAGGGCTCTCGGGATGCAACTCTACCTGATAAAAGTTATTTTGATGTTTTTCCTCTAAATTTAGCATCTTCCTGCAGGTTTTGGTGTAATTTCTCAATTTTTCCTCTAAATTTAGCATCTTCTTGCAGGTTTCAGGGCTCCCAGGGTGAATCTCTACCTGATAAATGTTATAATTCTCATTTTTTTCCTCTAAATTTAGGATCTTCCTGCAGGTTTTGGTTTAATTTCTCAGTTTTTCCTCTAAATTTAGGATCTTCCTGCAGGTTTTGGTTTAGTTTCTCAGTTTTTCCTCGAAATTTAGCATCTTCCTGCAGGCTTCAGGGCTCTCAGGATGAATCTCTACGTGATAAATATTATAATTTTGATGTTTTCCTCTAAATTTAGCATCTTCCTGCAGGTTTCAGGGTGAATCTCTGCCTCGTTAATGTTATAATTCTGATATATTTCTTATAAGTCTAACATCTTCCTGCAGGTTTTGGTCTAATTTTGATGTTTTCTCTCGAAATTTAGCTTCTTTCTGCAGGTTTCAGGGCTCTCGGAATGAATCTCTCCGTGATAAATATTATAATTTTGATGTTTTCCTCTAAATTTAGCATCTTCCTGCAGGTTTCAGGGCTCTCAGGGTGAATCTCTACCTGATAAAAGTTATTTTGATGTTTTCCTCTAAATTTAGCATCTTTCTGCAGGTTTCAGGGCTCTCAGGGTGAATCTCTACCTGATAAATGTTATAATTCTGATATTTTTCTTATAAATTTAGCATCTTCCTGCAGGTTTCTGGGCTCTTGGGACTAATCTCTGCCCGATAAATGTCATAGTTCTGATGATTTTCCTCTAAATTTAGCATCTTTCTGCAGGTTTCAGGGCTCTCGGGATGAATTTCTGCCCGATAAATGTTATAATTCTGATGTTTTTCCTCTAAATTTAGCATCTTTCTGCAGGTTTCAGGGCTCTCAGGATGAATCTCTACCTGACAAACGTTGTTATTTTGATGTTTTTCCTCTAAACTTGATGTCTTCCTGCAGCTTTTTGTGTAATTTCTCAATTTTTCCTCTATATTTAGCATCTTCCTGCAGGTTTCAGGGCTCTCGGGATGAATTTCTGCCCGATAAATCTTATAATTCTGATGTTTTTCCTCTAAATTTAGCATCTTTCTGCAGGTTTCACGGCTCTCAGGATGAATCTTTACCTGATAAATGTTATAATTCTGACATTTTTCTTCCAAATTTAACATCTTCCTGCAGGTTTTTGTCTAATTTTGATGTTTTTCCTCTAAATTTAACGTCTTCCTGCAGGTTTCAGGGCTCTCGGTGAATCTCTACCTTATAAAAGTTGTTATTTTGATGTTTTTCCTCTAAATTTAGCATCTTCCTACAGGTTTCAGGGCTCTCGGGATGAATCTCTACCTGATGAATGTTATAATTCTGATATTTTTCTTATAAATTTAGCATCTTTCTGCAGGTTTCAGGGCTCTTAGGATGAATCTCTGCCTGATAAATGTTACAATTCAGATGTTTTTCCTCTAAATTTAGCATCTTCCTGCAGGTTTTAGTGTAATTTCTCAGTTTTTCCTCTAAATTTATCATCTTTCTTCAGGTTTCAGGATGAATCTCTGCCTGATAAATGTTATAATTCTGATGTTTTCCTCTCAACTTGATGTGTTCCTGCAGGTTTTGGTGTAATTTCTCAGTTTTTCCTCTAAATTTATCATCTTTCTGCAGGTTTCAGGGCTCTCAGGGTGAATCTCTGCCTTATAAATGTTATAATTCTGATGTTTTTCCTCTAAATTTAGGATCTTCCTGCAGGTTTTGGTTTAATTTCTCAGTTTTTCCTCTAAATTTAACCTCTTCCTGCAGGTTTCAGGGCTCTCAGGGTGAATCTCTGCCTGATAAATGTTATAATTCTGATGTTTTTCCTCTAAATTTAGCATCTTCCTGCAGGTTTCAGGGCTCTTAGGATGAATCTCTACCTGATAAATGTTATAATTCTTACATTTTTCTTATAAATTTAACATCCTTCTGCAGGTTCCAGGGTGAATCTCTGCCTCGTTAATGTTATAATTCTGATATTTTTCTTATAAATTTAACATCTTCCTGCAGGTTTTGGTCTAATTTTGATGTTTTCTCAGTAAATTTAGCGTCTTTCTGCAGGTTTCAGGGCTCTCAGGGTGAATCTCTGCCTTATAAATGTTATAATTCTGATGTTTTTCCTCTAAATTTAGGATCTTCCTGCAGGTTTTGGTTTAATTTCTCAGTTTTTCCTCTAAATTTAACCTCTTCCTGCAGGTTTCAGGGCTCTCAGGGTGAATCTCTGCCTGATAAATGTTATAATTCTGATGTTTTTCCTCTAAATTTAGCATCTTCCTGCAGGTTTCAGGGCTCTTAGGATGAATCTCTACCTGATAAATGTTATAATTCTTACATTTTTCTTATAAATTTAACATCCTTCTGCAGGTTCCAGGGTGAATCTCTGCCTCGTTAATGTTATAATTCTGATATTTTTCTTATAAATTTAACATCTTCCTGCAGGTTTTGGTCTAATTTTGATGTTTTCTCAGTAAATTTAGCGTCTTTCTGCAGGTTTCAGGGCTCTCGGGATGAATCTCTACGTGATGAATATTATAATTTTGATGTTTTCCTCTAAATTTAGCATCTTCCTGCAGGTTTCTGGGCTTTTGGGACTAATCTCTGCCCGATAAATGTCATAATTCTGATGATTTTCCTCTAAATTTAGCATCTTTGTTCAGGTTTCAGGGCTCTCAGGATTAATCTCTTCCCGATAAATGTCATAATTCTGATGATTTTCCTCTAAATTTAGCATCTTTCTGCAGGTTTTGGTGTAATTTCTCAGTTTTTCCTCTAAATTTATCATCTTTCTGCAGGTTTCAGGGCTCTCAGGGTGAATCTCTGCCTGATAAACGTTGTTATTTTGATGTTTTTCCTCTAAATTTAGCATCTTCCTACAGGTTTCAGGGCTCTCAGGATGAATCTCTACCCGATAAACGTTGTTATTTTGATGTTTTTCCTCTAACCTTGATCTCTTCCTGCAGGTTTTTGTGTAATTTCTCAATTTTTCCTCTATATTTAGCATCTTCCTGCAGGTTTCAGGGCTCTCGGGATGAATTTCTGCCCGATAAATGTTATAATTCTGATGTTTTCCTCTAAATTTAACGTCTTCCTGCGGGTTTTAGGACGAATCTCTGCCTGATAAATGTTATAATTCTGATGTTTTCCTCTAAACTTGATGTCTTCCTGCAGGTTTTGGTGTAATTTCTCAATTTTTCCTCTAAATTTAGCATCTTCCTGCAGGTTTCAGGGCTCTCGGGGTGAATCTCTGCCTGATAAATGTTATAATTCTGTTTTTCCTCTAAATTTAGCATCTTCCTTCAGCTTTTGGTGTAATTTCTCAGTTTTTCGTCTAAATTTAATGTCTTTCTTCAGGTTTCAGGGCTCTCAGGATGAATCTCTGCCTGATAAAAATTGTTATTTTGATGTTTTTCCTCTAAACTTGATGTCTTTCTGCAGGTTTTTGTGTAATTTCTCAGTTTTTCCTCTAAATTTAACGTCTTTCTGCAGGTTTCAGGGATCTAAGGGTAAATTTCTGCCCGATAAATGTTATAATTCTGATATTTTTCTTATAAATTTGGCATCTTTCTGCAGGTTTCAGGGCTCTCGGAATGAATCTCTACCTGATAAATGTTATAATTCTGATGTTTTTCCTCTAAATTTAGGATCTTCCTGCAGGTTTTGGTTTAATTTCTCAGTTTTTCCTCTAAATTTAGGATCTTCCTGCAGGTTTCGGTTTAATTTCTCAGTTTTTCCTCTAAATTTAACGTCTTTCTGCCGGTTTCAGGGTGAATCTCTGCCTGATTAATGTTATAATTCTGATATTTTTCTAATAAATTTAACATCTTCCTGCAGGTTTTGGTCTAATTTTTATGTTTTCTCTCTAAATTTAGCGTCTTTCTTCAGGTTTGAGGGCTCTCAGGGTGAATTTCTGCCCGATAAAAGTTGGTATTTTGATGTTTTTCTTATAAATTTAGCATCTTCCTGCAGGTTTCAGGGCTCTCAGGATTAATCTCTGCCCGATAAATGTCATAATTCTGATGTTTTTCCTCTTAATTTATCATCTTCCTGCAGGTTTTTGTGTAATTTCTCAATTTTTCCTCTAAATTTAACATCTTCCTGCAGGTTTCAGGGTGACTCTCTGCCTGATTAATGTTATAATTCTGACATTTTTCTAATAAATTTAACATCTTCCTGCAGGTTTTGGTCTAATTTTGATGTTTTCTCTCTAAATTTAGCATCTTCCTGCAGGTTTCAGGGCTCTCAGGGTGAATTTCTGCCCGATAAATGTTATAATTCTGATGTTTTTCTTATAAATTTAGCATCTTTCTGCAGGTTTCATTGCTCTCAGGGTCAATCTCTACCTGATTACTGTTATAATTCTGATATTTTTCTGATAAATTTAACATCTTCCTGTAGGTTTTGGTCTAATTTCGATGTTTTTCCTCTAAATTTAGCATCTTCCTGCAGGTTTCAGGGCTCTCAGGGTGAATCTCTACCTGATAAATGTTATAATTCTGACATTTTTCTCATAAATTTAACATCTTTCTGCAGGTTTCATGGCTCTCGGGATGAATCTGCTTGATCAATGTTACAATTCTGATGTTTTTCTTCTAAATTTAGCATCTGTCTGCAGGTTTCAAGGCTCTCGGAATGAATCTCTACCTGATAAATATTATAATTTTGATGTTTTCCTCTCAATTTAGAATCTTCCTGCAGGTTTTGGTGTAATTTCTTAGTTTTTTCCTCTAAATTTAATGTCTTTCTTCAGGTTTCAGGGCTCTCAGGGTGAATCTCTACCTGATAAATGTTATAATTCTGACATTTTTCTTATAAATTTAACATCTTTCTGCAGGTTTCAGGGCTCTCGGGATGAATCTTTACCTTATAAATATTATAATTTTGATGTTTTCCTCTATATTTAGCATCTTTCTGCAGGTTTCAGGGCTCTCATGATGAATCTCTACCTGATAAAAGTTATTTTGATGTTTTCCTCTAAATTTAGCATCTGTCTGCAGGTTTCAAGGCTCTCGGAATGAATCTCTACCTGATAAATATTATAATTTTGATGTTTTCCTCTCAATTTAGCATCTTCCTGCAGGTTTTGGTGTAATTTCTTAGTTTTTTCCTCTAAATTTAATGTCTTTCTTCAGGTTTCAGGGCTCTCAGGGTGAATCTCGACCTGATAAATGTTAAAATTCTGATATTTTTCTTATAAATTTAGCATCTTCCTGCAGGTTTCTGGGCTCTTGGGACTAATCTCTGCCCGATAAATGTCATAATTCTGATGATTTTCCTCTAAATTTAGCATCTTCCTGCAGGTTTTTGTGTAATTTCTCAATTTTTCCTCTATATTTAGCATCTTCCTGCAGGTTTCAGGGCTCTCGGGATGAATTTCTACCCGATAACTGTTATAATTCTGATGTTTTTCCTCTTAATTTATCATCTTCCTGCAGGTTTTTGTGTAATTTCTCAATTTTTGCTCTAAATTTAACGTCTTCCTGCAGGTTTCAGGGCTCTCGGGATGAATTTCTGCCCGATAAATGTTATCATTCTGATGTTTTTCCTCTAAATTTAGCATCTTCCTGCAGGTTTCAGGGTGAATCTCTGCCTCGTTAATGTTATAATTCTGATATTTTTCTTATAAATTTAACATCTTCCTGCAGGTTTTGGTCTTATTTTGATGTTTTCTCTCTAAATTTAGCGTCTTTCTGCAGGTTTCAGGTCTCTCGGGATGAATCTCTCCGTGATAAATATTATAATTTTGATGTTTTCCTCTAAATTTAGCATCTTCCTGCAGGTTTTGGTGTAATTTCTCAGTTTTTCCTCTAAATTTAGTATCTTTCTGCAGGTTTCAGGGTCTCAGGGTGAATCTCTACCT
Organism: Amphiprion percula; assembly: GCA_003047355.2. Lineage (NCBI taxonomy): Eukaryota > Metazoa > Chordata > Actinopteri > Pomacentridae > Amphiprion > Amphiprion percula. Next base: position 5,637,765 of record CM009717.1, read on the forward strand.
GATAAATGTTTTAATTCTGACATTTTTCTTATAAATTTAACATCTTTCTGCAGGTTTCAGGGCTCTCGGGATGAATCTGCCTGATAAATGTTACAATTCTGATGTTTTTCCTCTAAATTTAGCATCTTTCTGCAGGTTTCAGGGCTCTCAGGGTGAATCTCTACCTGATAAATGTTATAATTCTGATGTTTTTCCTCTAAATTTAGGATCTTCCTGCAGGTTTTAGTTTAATTCCTCAGTTTTTCCTCTAAATTTAACGTCTTCCTGCAGGTTTCAGGCCTCTTAGACTAATCTCTGCCCGATAAATGTCATAATTCTGATGATTTTCCTCTAAATTTAGCATCTTTCTTCAGGTTTCAGGGCTCTCAGGGTGAATCTCTGCCTGATAAATGTCATAATTCTGATGATTTTCTTCTAAATTTAGCATCTTTCTGCAGGTTTCAGGGCTCGGGATGAATCTGCCTGATAAATGTTACAATTCTGATGTTTTCCTCTCAATTTAGCATCTTTCTGCAGGTTTCAGGATGAATCTCTACCTGATAAATGAGATAATTATAGAACTTCTGGTTAATTTCCTGAGGTGACTGAGTATATTTTCCTGAGGGATCCTGAATTGCTGTTATGAAGGATTTTTCTTTATTGCGCTGGAGTTGGTTCGCCAGAAATTTTCCTGATTTATTATTGTGTTCAAAATCATTATATCTTAGCAGTTGTAATAAAAACTCTGTTTTCTTGGATAGGATATTATCGAGGTTTCGTTTTGCATTTGTTAGTTCGGACCATAAATGATCACTTGGGTTTATTGCATAATTCTCTAAGTTGTTTAATTTTTTCTTCAATTTCTTTCTCTGTTTGTAGATCTTTTTTTTTTCTTGTATGAGGAGTACGATATTATTTTACCTCTGATTACGGCCTTTCCAGTTTCCCAAAGCAAAGATGGAGATAAGTCAATAGAGTCATTGTTTTTTAGAAAGTCTGCCCACTCACTCCTTATTACTCGATCAAATTCTGGGTCTTTGAGTAGAGAGATGTTGAGGCGCCAAGTCTGAGGAGGTTTAGGGATGGGATCTGTTTGCAGGCTGAGAGATATTGGTGCGTAGTCGCTGATAATTATTGGGTGGATTTTAGTGGTAACTTTATGTGCGATAGAGTTATTTAAGAGGAAAAAGTCAATTCTTGAAAATGTTTTGTGTACCGCAGAGAAAAACGTATAGTCCCTCTTTGTTGGGTTTTTGAGTCTCCAGACGTTGTCTAGTCCAAAATCTTTCATATAATTATGTATGACTTTAACGGATTGTGACTGTTTTGCGTGTATTGGACTATTAGATCGATCTACTGAAGGGTTTAAAACTATGTTGAAGTCACCACCGATAATAGTTGTTGAGTTAGCAGATAAGTCTGCTAAGTGAGAGAAAACAGTGTGAAAGAAGGCTGGATCTTCATTATTCGGAGCATAGAGATTTGCAATAGAATATAATTTATTAAAGATTGTTGCCTGGATAATAATGTATCTGCCCTCTGAGTCCGTTACTGTACTGTTTAAAGTGAATGGTACTCTCTTATGGACTAGAATGGAGACCCCTCTTTGTCTGCTGTTATAACAAGATGAAAAGATGATACTATAATTCGAGTCTGATAAACATTTTTCTTCCAACTTAGTAAATGCGTTTCTTGGAGGAGCAAAATATCTGCTTTTAATTTAGAGACATAGTCCATGATTTTAACTCTTTTTGTTTGTGAGCGTATGCCATGAACATTCCAGGCTACGATATTAAACTTGAACATAGAGAGAGAAGATGTTCTGTCACTGAGTATGTAGCAATATAATATAACATCTGTGTGTGTCCTTGTGAGCTTTCTGTTGCTGTCTGTGAGCTGTGAGTGTTGGAGAGAGATGTATACAGCAGGTCAGGATCTATATATACATTATATAATAGCACATCATTGCCTGAAAAACTATCAACAAACACATTATAAAACATACAAGCACAATAAACATGGGGGGTACATAGAGTGTGAGTGAGAGTGTGGGGGGTGAGTGTGTGAGAGGGGGAGAGAGCTAAAGGGAGACATATAGAGAGGGAGAGAGAGAAATGTAGAAGGAGGGGGGTTCTCCAGTGGGGAGTGTAGGTTGGGAGAGTGAGACATTTACACCTGTGAGTTTTTTTTTAAATAACATTTTCTAACATAAATGACTAAGTGATATATTAAACGTTTAAGCCAGTTTTTTTTTTTTTTTAAGAAGAGCCAGGGGGTATCATTTCAAAGCACGTTAACCACTGACAATATATTTTTTTTTTAAAGGAAGTAACGGGATCCGACCTGGTCAAAACAAACAATATATGTGTGTGACTTGTGTCTTCCCCAAACACCCTGGCTGGTTTAGAAATGGCAGAAGATACTTTTAAAGATGTCGCAGAGGAAGACTAGAGTGAATTGTGGTGTTTGACAGTATTTGATTTAATGACGTTCCTCATCCACCTTAGAGTACATGTAGGCAAAATATACAAATATGGCAGCACAATATCTTCAGAGTCCAACAGGAATATCTGTAGCTGTAATGTTCATATGTGACTGTAGTCTACTTCAATACCTCCAATAGGTGCTTATGGCTCACTGTGTAGAGCGAATAAACCATTGTTTGTTTTGACCACATCGAATCCCTTTACTTCGTTTAAAAAAAAAAAAAAAATAGAAAATATATATATATATATATATATATATATATATATATATATATATATATATATATATATATATATATATATGTATATATATGTATATATATACATACGACGGTTAGGACGTGGATGACGAGTTTTTATTGTTTTCTGAGTGACTAGTTTAAACAACGTGGTCTCAGTTTGTTCCGATGTATTTTAGCAAATCAAGCTGATGTGCTGCGTGTTGTTAAACACCTGGCAGGATGACAGTGATCTATATGGATGAAGCAGAATGTAGAGCTGATCGGAAGCACAACAAGTAAAACGATGGTCTCGTAATTTTATCGCTGGATTACGTGGTTTCGAATCCTCTCACCTACTTGAAAAATACGTGTTTTTTTTTCGGCCCGCACAGTTCTTTTTACTGTCTGTAGATGATATTTACATGGATATAGACTTTATTAAGTAGTGATGCCCACGTTTTTCGACGAGGTCTTCTTTATCTGGTATCTTTATTTCACGTAAATCCAGGTCTGATCGTGACGAATCTGCGGACGAAACATCTGGAGACGGAAACTATCACCAGTTAACCTGATTACCAGTTAAACTAGAACACCGGCACCAAGACAGACGTGTTGTGTTGTTTTCCTCCGTAATGTACGGTATGATTCTCCGGTATTCCGACCCTGAGTATGGCAGCGCCAACAGTCCGTCAGGGTATAGCATACAAACTCAAATTATACTCTAACATAAAATGGATATATGTACAATAATAGAAACAAAAAGTAGTAATCGTGTTTCAACAGTAGCAAACTGATGGAGATTTTCTACTTTCTTCTTTTCAAAAGTCCAAAATAATTCAAATACTTACAAGACATTTGTAATATGAGGACTGTTTATGATGCTGATTGTTTCACACAAAGAAAATAGCACTGAAAAACTTAAAACCAGAAACAACCAACAAAAATGAATAAATGAATAAATATTATTTTAAAAAGTACAGAGTGAAGTGACAGGCACTGAATAAAGCAAAAGTAAAAATACCAAACTACAACAATACTTCATTAACAGGAACTTAATTTAAGTAGCACCAAGCATTTTGAGCAACATGCATATAAAATGTAGAAAGTAATATTGCCAGAAAATGGACTCTGTCAGTGTTTACTCATATAAATGATGTTTACTAGTGAGTTAATGATGCTGTTTGATTGGGAGCCAGTTTAAACAGCTTTATACTTGATGCTGTTGCTTTATAAATTGGCAGGTTAATCAGCAATGCATCCTGTTCTCTAAGGTCTTCATACGGTTGTAGACGTGTCGTCCTGGTCAGTTCTGAAGATCGTCAGAAAATATATTCTAATTCATTACCTTTTAAGACCTACTGGACAGGGATGGTATGAAAAATTCTATTTACCTCTTCACTATAATGTGGAAATATAAAGTTGCAAGAAATGCATCTATAAAGTGAAATTTGTATTTAACATACATTTACTAATGTGGACATTTAAGTGCATTTTTATAGTACTTCTTCTACTTCCTTCATCCATCCACTCCACTACATTTCAGAAGAAAAGAATTGTACTTTCTACTGCACTTCATTTATCTCAGTTGTTATTATTTTAATGTATAACATTTGACAAAATGGAAAATATAACAAACTTCTAAAATACAATATATTGTTACAGAGAAATGCAGTAGTCTCCATTTTGCATCTTACAAAAACCAGTGTAGTCACACCAACATTTCAGACACCTATAAATTTTTAACTGTTTATGCTGCCCTTTGGATTCACTGTTAACAAATGTAAGATTTCTTGTCATCGGTTTGGAGACGATATACAAATTTATCAGCCCATAAAAACAAACAGTAAAGACTCACTGCCTTTGATGGACACATCAATCTATTTTTTTTTTAAATGACAATAAAAAATGAAGAATGGACACTGGTGTTCATGTTGTCATTTTTGAGGACTGTATCATTTTTTTTACACTTAATGTGAAAAAACAGTGAGAGAAGAGTGTTTTGTATTTTGCAGTGCAGTGTCCTACTTTTGCTTCGTGTGTCTTAATTTTAAAAACAAAGTTCAGATTTTGACAATAAAGTGTGCTTTTGACACAAGTGTGCAGTGCTTTGTGAATTGTGTTCAAATAAAACAGTGTGCAGTGTGTTGGGAAATGTGTGCTTTTTTTAAAGAACAGTCTTATCAATTGAGAAAAACTGTAAGATGCAACAGCGGAGTTTCTGTCTGAAAATAAATGTAACTCAGAGTTCGAATTAGGATCTTACATTCATCACATTCCTTTGCTAGTTCATTAAGACAATCATAGTTTTACATACCAATTCTGTGTAACATTATTCATGGTTTCCAGTTAGCATCCAGCTGCCTGGGCTGATAATCAATCTCTTTATCCAAGTGGCTGAGTGGTTTATCAGATACGAGAAATATTTCTCTGGATATTTTGACACAGTTGGATTTACACTGAACCAGTGTGTCAGCCTCTTGCATCAGTACAAGATGCTCTCCCTCCCCACTGGTGCACAGTTCCTCCTGCTCCTCTTTCATCTGTGGAGAATCTGGTGTTCAAAATAAAGTATATGTATAGTTTCTACATTATTTTTGTATGCGACAAGACTTTCGTCCAAGCAAAATCTGACCTTTCTGTCCTAATTAAATAATAAAACTCAATGAATGATACAAAACTTTATTGTAGTATAAGTAAAATCTAGAGGGCTTTGCCATTCATATGAGCCATTTCTGATTCCAATTGATCGACTACAAGTCAAGTTGTTATTTGTTGTTCCTACAACTTAAGAGACAAGACTTTTGTCAGGGATTGTAGAATACTTGTGACTTGGCTGGATTTTCTATTGCTTTTTCTGATTAAAATATGAAATCGGTTCATTCTTTTTGAATAACCCTGGTTTCTAAATCATAGGACACAAATACTATCATCATGTCAGATAACATTTAAATGCTGACTCCTGAGGCTATTCATGATGATATACAGTGGTGGAAAAATATTTTTGGACACGGCGTGCATTTGTGAAATATCACATTGAGAATCGGTCTTAGGTCTTCAAATGCAATTTATGTATTTATTTATTTTTACAAAGACCCACCAATTTACAGTCACATGAATTTAACATGAGTTTACATGAGTAATTAAATCAAAAGTTACATTCATGTGTGAACTCATTTTCACTACATTACATCAGACCAACATCATCCCCTTCCACTTGGCTCTTGCAGAAATTGATAACCAACATTAAATTAACTATTTGGTCGTTCCTCAGAAGTATGATGTCTCCAGTTGTCTTTCTTGCGTAAATGCATCATGCTTCTGTAAAAGTCATCATGTATTGGACAGTTTGGCAGATTTTAAAAGATCCATGTGTCACAGTTTGACAGACAATAAACTCACAGAATCAACAAAACTTTTACTCTGAACGATGTGAATGAATGCATGTTTTTTGAAGCTTTGTTCCCATTGTTGTTGCAGGACTACAGCTTTTCACCTGTGTGTGTTCTCATGTGGCCAGTCAGAATACGATGTTCACTAAAACTTTTCCCACATCTTTCACAAGAATACGGCCTCTCACCTGTGTGAGTTCTCATGTGACAAATCAGATGACTGCCTTGACTAAAACTTTTTCCGCAGGTTTTACAAGAATATGGCTTCTCACCTGTGTGAGTTCTAATGTGGGACAAGAAGTCTTTATTTTGAATGAAAGTTTTTCCACATCTCTCACAAAAATATGGCTTCTCACCTGTGTGAGTTCTCATGTGGATGGTCAGCTTACCATGTTCACGAAAACCTTTCCCACATCTTTCACAAAAATATGTCTTCTCACCAGTATGTGTTTTCATGTGGACAGTAAGATTACTATTTCTATTGAAACATTTCCCACATCTTTCACAAAAATATGGCTTCTCACCTGTGTGTGTTCTCATGTGGACAGTAAGAGTACTATTTTGACTGAAACATTTCCCACATCTTTCACAAAAATATGGCTTCTCACCTGTGTGAGTTCTCATGTGGACTTTCAGATGACTATTTTTGCTGAAACGCTTCCCACAGGTTTCACAAGAAAACCGTTTGTCACCTTTGTCAATTATCAAATGGACTTTCAAGTCAGACCCTAAATTACATTTTTTTCTGCATGCATTGTCAGCACCTGGTTTTGCACTGTTGTGGATTTGGTGATGTTTCTTCATTTGGTACTTATTCTGAAAGGTGTTTCCACAAATACCACATTTGAAAGACTTTCTACCAGTGTCTGTATCACAGTGACTTCCTGACAATGAAGACTTGTCTACATTGTTACTGTGACTGCTCTCTCTGTTATGACTCTTCTGTGGCTTCAGCACTGCATTTCTAGTTGACCCTGAGTCTACATGCTTACTTCCCTCCTGATGTGGGCTCTCAGCTACTGGTGAATTGTAAGAGAGGAGCTGGTCCCTGTTTGGTTCTAGTTCACTGTGATCACCGTCCTTATCAGCTGAAGTCAGTAGAAAGGTATCAGTAGCTTGATTCAGTACAATCTGCTCTTTCTGCTGACTGGTACAGAGTTCCTCCGGTTCCTCTTTAATCTGTGAAGGTTCTGGGTCTTTCTGGTCCAGGCTGGTGCAGAATTCCTGCGGTTCCTCTGTAATCTGTGAAGGTTCTGGGTCTTTCTGGTCCAGGCTGGTGCAGAATTCCTGCGGTTCCTCTGTAATCTGTGAAGGTTCTGGGTCTTTCTGGTCCAAACAAGTGCTGAATGTCTCCTCTTCCTCTTTAATCTGTGGAGGCCTTGGGTCCTCCTGGTCCAGACTAAACTTCTTCTCCTGGTTACAGAGCTGCTGATGAGCAAGACCATTCCTCTCTTTCCAGATATCTTGATGTGGGTGATCTGAGTGGTAGGGCGCATGAAAAAGTTAACATGATGATGAGGAAAGAAACATCTGAGAGAAGACATTAAGTCCTCTCACATTGTTCCTCACATTGGCTCATCCTCAACAGCAATATAAAGTCATACACCTCTGTGGAAACAGCACAAGCATGACTACAAGTAGAGAAAGTTCTGAAATCACATTTCTGCAGAATGGCACAGTTCTGGCATGAATAAAAAAAAAAAACAAAAACAAAAAAACAATGGTGGAAGCATTGATGTATCCAAGCAACAGCAAGGCGGCAAATACATGTCAACAAGTTAAGATGCAAAAGCAGAATTTCTGTCTGAAAATAAATGTAACTCAGAGTTCTAATTAGGATCTTACATTCGTCACATTCCTTTGCTGGTTCATTAAGACAATCATAGTTTTACATACCAATTCTGTGTAAAATTATTCGTGGTTTCCATTTGGCATCCAGCAGCCTGGTCTGATAATCAATCTCTTCATCCAACTGGCTGACTGGTTTATCAGACACAAGAAATATTTCTCTGGATATTTCTACACATTTGGATTTACACTGAACCAGTGTGTTAGCCTCTTGCATCAGTGCAAGATGCTCTCCCTTCCCACTGGTGCACAGTTCCTCCTGTTCCTCTTTCATCTGTGGAGCATCTGGATCATCCTGGTCCACATTGGAGTTCCTCTCCTGGTTGCAGAGATTCTGCTCAGCAAGAACATTCTCCTCCTGGACATGTTGCTGCAGAAGGTCTGGAGGGCAAAATGACAAAAGTAAAAGCTTTTTAAAAAGTGACGATTAGTGATGCACATCTGAGCTAATAACCCTCTGAAACCCAAGCACTGTCTGGGTAGATTTTGCTCCTGTCAGTTTTCCTTACCGTGAATGTCTTCTGAGCAGTATAAATAGAGAATAGAATAGACTTCATTAGTCCCACAAGAGGAAATTTGCAATGTCACAGTAGCTTAGTGACAGTAAGAAAAATCAAGAAAACACAACTAGAAATTAAAGACATAAGATATATACACTATATATGCAATATAAATAAGAAAAACCTAATAAAACAGGGACACTAACAACACAAATTTAAGAATATGTACACAAATGAATTGCACAGTTGGCACATGGCACAGTTTGGACAGAAATTACAATTAAAATGGCTCCACTTCACACTGTTTCTGAGCCATGCTGCATTGATGTTATTGAACTAATGTGTTTTATTTTGCTGTCAGTCTCTTTTGTCATCTCCTGTCTTCTCCATGTAAACACAGTCTGCATGTCATCTGAAAACTTTTTTGAAGATTTTTTGTCATTTCACTTTTGGTCTGTTGCACTTAAAAGCACTGAATTTTTGCTTTATTATGGATCTGGAGCAAACAACGTGGTTTTGGTGAATTTTTTAATGATACATGTAGAACAGAATCATTTCCATGAACTGTGTCGCAGAACTGATGGAACATTGCCAGGTCCAGCAGATAGACCTCAGACTTCTCTGCGTGTCCAGTCCTCTCTCTGGTTACCTGGTTACAGATGCTGTTGCACCCGCGGGTTTAAAAATGTTTACACCCGCAACTCCACTATGTCCAAAGAAGCAAAAACGTTTGCAAATGTACAGACGTGAGTGGGACGACTCGAACCCCTGGCAATGGATACAAGGCAAACTGTGTTTTCTGTTGCTCATGGACTGTCTGAAGTAAGGCAGCATCAGGAGACCAACATGTAAGAAACATGAGAACAGAGAGAACCCAACCAGCAGGTCACAGTTTATCATCATCTAATCATCTCCTGAAGCTGATATGGTGAGAGACATCATGATAATCATGCTGATGTGGTCATAGACTCTACACTATTTTAGCGACTCAATAAATGCCTAAGTTGCTTATTATTATTTTAAATGCTTTTTAGTTTTTAATAAACATTTAACAGCCTATATGTAATCAATAAATGGCCTTTCCCTATCTAAAGAAAAATTCACTCAGAACTTTGATATGCTAACAGTACTAAACAACTAAATCAATAAATACATGCATACACACATAAATAAGTTAATAAATTAATTGTGTGAAGATTAGATTTAGATGGGAAAAAATGTATGTAGAGAATTTCTTTGTCCAGTACTCTGCATTCAGTTGTTTATGTTTTTGCAGAATCCAGTATTGCACACTGGTTGCTCATTACAATTTATTAGTTTGGTTTCACTGTTTGAGGCCACTTCTTTTCAGACAGAACCTGTGATAATGAAACAATACATAACTCTTAGTTTCATGTTAATAAAGCACTTGAAGCATTAAGTATGGCTCAGTGCTTTTTTCCAAAATTAAACATACCACTCTTGGCTGGTAGTGGCCCCGAGTTCAGTAAAGTTGGAAAGATATTCACAGATTCTGACTTCTGGCATCAATAACTCATTAGATATAGGTTATCAAAAATAAACAATGCCTCTTTCCCATCGTTGTAAGGTAGACAATGTGCTACAAGCCCAGTTTTAACAACAGTAGCTGTCTTTCAAGCTGCAGAAATAACATAGAATAGAATAGAATAGAATAGAATAGAATAGAATAGAATAGAACAGAATAGAACAGAATAGAACAGAATAGAATATTCTTTATTGTCATTATACAATGTATAACGAGATTGCAGATTGGTGTCTATGAGCAGCCTGCTGTGAACAGGTACAGTCTGCAAATTGCAAAACCGCTGCAACAGCGAAGAGAGACACAAATATTCAATAACTTCACTCTGATACATTGTAGTGTCTCCAAAATCACTGCAGCCTTCAACTGGCTCCTGTTGACACCAATGTTATTTCTGCAGCTGAAAAGACAACTACTGTTGATAAACTGGGCTTGTAGCACATTGTCTGCCTTACAACGACTTGAAAGAGGCAACGTTTATGTTTTGACACCATATATTTAATGAGTTATCGATGCTGGAAGTCTGAATCTGTGAATATCTTTCCAACTTTACTGAACAGTGGCCCCGAGGGCCGTGGTGGGCGTCCTTTATTTTCATTTCTGAAAGGTGGCAGCCCTAGTTTAGTCGGTATAGAAATGTGAAAGTTATCCTGCTGTTCATCCACACAAACCGCAGCTCCTCACTTTACTTCTATCAGCTCATTCAGACCATCACAGTTCCACAAACCTGTTGTGTGTAACTTTATCTCAGGTTTCCAGATGTTATCCAGCAGTCTGCGCTGACGATCGATCTCCTCCTCGTACTGGACGATGGTTTTTCTCAAACTCTGTGAATATTTCTTCAGCAGCAGCAGTTAGTCGCTGGTTGATCAACTCTCTCAGATTCTGGACTGAACTCATCTTTAAGTGATAAAATATTCATCTGAGATACGACAAAACAACCGTCTGTAAAAACTTCCACACATCAGTACACGTTAGAAACGGTTTCCATCAGCTAACGTTAGCAACGGTTTGGCTTCACCTCTACCGGATGTTTTTTTTTTTTTTCATCCGATCAGCCTTCAATTAAAATGTTCATTTTTTGATTGCAGCTAGTTGAGGTCACGATTTTGTTATAATAATATTGATATTAAAAAGCACAAGTAGTAGTAGTAGTAGTAGTAGTAGTAGTAGTAGTAGTAGTAGTAGTAATAAGACGAATCATAATAATTCTTTTGAATGATTCAACATAATAAAAGTACGACATTATATAAAAATTTCCAAAGGGATTTTTTTTCTTTTTTGAAATTGAGTATTAATGTTGTCCATCAGGGTATAGCATACAAACTCAAATTATAGTCTAACATAAAATGGATATATGTACAATAATAGAAACAAAAAGTAGGAATCGTGTTCCAACAGTAGCAAACTGATGGAGATTTTCTACTTTCTTCTTTTCAAAGTCCAAAATAATTCAAATACTTACAAGACATTTGTAATATGAGGACTGTTTATGATGCTGATGTTTCACACTAAGAAAATAGCACTGAAAAACTTTAAAACAAACCAGAGAACAAACCAACAAAAATAAATAAATGAATAAATATTATTTTAAAAAGTACAGAGTGAAGTGACAGGCACTGAATTAAAGCAAAGTAAAATACCAAACTACAACAATACTTCATGAACAGGAACTTAATTTAAGTAGCACCAAGCATTTTGAGCAACATGCATATAAAATGTAGAAAGTAATATTGCCAGAAAATGGACTCTGTCAGTGTTTACTCATATAAATGATGTTTACTAGTGAGTTAATGATGTTGTTTTATTGAGAGCCAGTTTAAACAGCTTTATACTTGATGCTGTTGCTTTATAAATTGGCAGGTTAATCAGCAATGTATCCTTCTCTCTAAGGTCTTCATACGGTTGTAGACGTGTCGTCCTGGTCAGTTCTGAAGATCGTCAGAAAATATATTCTAATTCATTACCTTTTAAGACCTACTGGACAGGGATGGTATGAAAAATTCTATTTACCTCTTAACTATCCATCCATCCATCATCTATACACCGCTTAATCCTCACTAGGGTCATGGGGGGGCTGGAGCCTATCCCAGCTGACTCAGGTGAAGGCAGGGGACACCCTGGACAGGTCACCAGTCTGTCGCAGGGCTACATACAGAGACAAACAATCACTCTCACATTCACACCTACGGGCAATTTAGAGTAATCAATTAACCTCAGCATATTTTTGGACTGTGGGAGGAAGCCGGAGTACCCGGAGAAAACCCACGCATGCACAGGGAGAACATGCAAACTCCATGCAGAAAGATCCCGGGAAAGCCGGGACGCGAACCAGGAACCTTCTTGCTGCAAGGTGAAAGTGCTAACCACTACACCACTGTGCAGCCCCTCTTAACTATAACGTGGAAATATAAAGTTGCAAGAAATGCATCCATTAAAGTCAAATTTGTATTTAACATACATTTACTAATGTGGACATTTAAGTGCATTTTATAGTACTTCTTCTACTTCCTTCATCCATCCACTCCACTACATTTCAGAAGAAAAAAATTGTACTTTCTACTGCACTTCATTTATCTCAGTTATTATTTTAAAGTGTAACGTTTGACACAATGGAAAATATAACAAACTTCTAAAATACAATATATTGTTACAGATGAATACAGTAGTTTCCATTTTGCATCTTACAAAAACCAGTGTGTAGTCGCACCA